>VOMN01127866.1:0-23346 GCA_014899125.1 Orchestia grillus
CAAAAGAGGAAGCGTGGGAATGCTGCAAAGGAGCATCTATCTCCGAGATATGCAGATGACAGTATTAAAATAATTATATCGAAAAGGAAGCAGCCAAACTACATGCGATGGCTAAGAAGAAGCGTTCTCTGAACCGAAAAATTACTCTTAATTAAGTTGACTCTTGAGCAAACAACAAAAATATGCGACGCAATGTTTCCATCTGCTATTTCATTTCTTGGCGGCCATGATAGTTATTCAGTAGTAATGCCTCGGGTATATGGTCAGGAAACACACTAATAATAATAAAATTTTCCCTTACATAGCTCTGTTGCGCTTTGCATGGGTCGTAAAGAATACAACATTCTGCATGGCACACCTGGTATAGAGGATTAAACTTGATGAGTTTTTGCGTTGATAGTTTGCTGCTTCTTTAACTATATTCCTCCTCGAAGATACTTCTCGTTTGAGCATAAATAAAATCCTAGAATAGTTCAAGTGCTTTCCTATCCTCAGTAAGGACTGTTTTCCCAGCCTTCCATGATCTCGGAGCGGTGTTGTGAGCGAGGTCATCAGTTCCAATGCATGGAGTGGCCTGATTAACATGCGTTGTGCTAGTCTAATCCGTGCTGACTGGCATAACGAAATTGAACATTCTGCAGCACTTGGCTGCAGTAACTGCCCAATTTAATCTGTAGCAAGTCTCTCTAAATTTCTGCTCGGGTGCTTATTGTTGTCGTAAATTGTTGTCCAAGAAATCAGGTGTCGAAAGAACATTGAAAATTAAGCTTAGGTTCATGGTTAGTTGCAAGAGTTTTTTTCCCGGCGACAGACGCAACCCTCGAGCTGCATTCGAGTACTGTGCCCTAAACGAGACAATTTATAATCTTAGAAATGAGAAACTCAACGAGTCTTTGATTACACGGCGTGGTCTTTGTAGTGCGTTGGAAATGGACTCTTAACAAATGTTTCTCCATCACTTTTTCTCTGGTGTTTTGTTTTTCTCAGCAGAGACGCCTCGTGCTCCCAACTTTTCTGAGCACTCGACGAGCTGTGAGGTCAGTTTTGCTGGGCCAAAAGCGAAACAAAAAGCAACAGCTTAGTGGTAAGTGCTCATGATTAAACTTTCTGTGAGCTTAGAAGAAATGTATTTGAACAAAGTAGTCGTTGCAAAAACTAAAAGCTTAGAAACAATTTAATACATCCATTTGAATGTGAATTACACTCATATTCATATTTACGATAAAGCTTAGCTGAGGATTCTTTTTAATTTACATACGATAACGAATTGAATCTTCTTCTTTTCTTAACTTTGAAATCAGATGCTGATGAAGGTTTGCTATTGATTCACAATTCCCTGAAATTTGAGAGTAAGTATTTGTTTTTTCAAACTATAAAGTCCTTTCACATATGAGCGACGTAATTTTCCTGGCTATGTTTGTGCCCGAATGAAAATGCTTTCGCCAGGAATCAAGCCGAAATATGAGAAGATGCTGAAAATTATGTTAAAATAAATAAGAAAAACAGTTAAAATATTAAAACATACATCCATATGCTGTAGCTAAGTTGAACAAAGCATTAACTGTTTTAGAAAGGTGCGCACTTCGCAAGTTATCGAGGTATACCTTTATTTTACATGTGTATTGTGATCCTATGTACATTAACGTGCATCAAGAATGCACGTAACAACTATACTGAAATTGAATTTCCCAATGCTTATATCACTCACCATTGCTACCCATCATCTATGGTTTTGCGCGTCGTACTAACGAAGATTTTCAGCCAATATAATTCATATTCTTGTTTGTTTGGTCACTGGAATCAGGGTTTCCGCCTCGCCATGGACATGCTATTCATGGCACTCGATAATGAGCTACCCAAAAAACAACTAAACGTCGTTACGGCCGAACACTTCAAACCATTTTATTTATTCGAATAAGGAACACCCAGAATCCATATTGCAGGGTATATATTTGAAAACATCCACTGCTTGGGTAATAAATATAATAGCCCGGTGGATGTTCCAAATGTATACCCTACACTTTAAACTTTATGACGTCTGCGTGGAGGTCGCCGTCTAAAATCTCTTGAAGTTCCTCTCGAAGGTTTATTCTGTGCCCCTCTTTCTGTGTCACTTTCCTACGCAAGTTGTAGCTTTGAATGACTCGATTTTAGGGGTGCAGACCAAAGGGAAAGTACGTGTTCACTTCAATGAGTTCTTTCAAGGAGTTTAATTTAAGTTAAATTTAACATGGTAACAAACGTATAGTTTCTTTGCAGTATCTTGTAACTATTTTTGTGTTAATTAGTATGAAATTTCTAAGCCATGATGTCAAAAATTAAATTTCATGCATGCGTTTCTCAGCCCAATTGATTGTTCCAATTCAAGTACAATTTTAGTTCAACGTTCTCTTCTAAGCTCTTATTACAATTTTTTCATAGGAGTTGATTTATTCTTATCATACTTTTTGATGAATGTAAGTCGTTGACCAATAAGACCAACAATTTCGCTTCGAGTGGAACAATAAGCAAGCGTTCCATGGCTAAAAAATGTACAAGCTTAATGATTCCTTTTAGAGTTTGCGTTCGTCTGTACCACATCACACTTATCCCGAGAGTCCCCGCGCCACGTCTTAGGTGCAGCATGAAGTTCAAATGATTTTCAACGCAATTAAGAACCACCAGCAGCGCGGGGCGTAGGAAATGAATATGCACGAAGAGCTCTCTAAAACGCACGCAATTCAAACAGGAGGCTTTCGCTAGTCTCGCGAAGAGCGCAACCAGGAGAGGAGAGCGAGCGGCGACGAGAGGGGAAAGCGTCTGTTCCCCTCTTGTTTACGCTCCGAACGTTTGACTCGAGTGAGGGAGGGAGTAGCTGGCTCTACAGCCTCAGTCTAGACATCAGTTGCTCTCGTGCTGTGCCTTCGACGGGTGTGTGAGACGCTTTGCTGTTGGGTGCTTCGTCTGCTCTCTTTCTTGTGGGTTTCGGTGCTGCTTTCCCTCGCTTTGTGAGTGCCCCTCGCACTCAACGCTGGAAACAAGCATAGTGCAGTGCACGTTCCTTCGAGGCGCAAAAGTGACGAGTTTTGGCAACGCTGCGAGTGGCCAGTGTGTCCCTCCATGTGGTGAAAAAGTGTGCGCTTGACGACCAAAATTCCTACCATAAGCCGACGTGTCATTTTTTATCAAGTGTCCGCTCCACAAGGTGTCTAGCGAGCGCGTGGGACGGCGTCGCTTTCTCAGGAAATTCACGGAAAGCAGCGCGCTCCTACGAAATATATTAGAGCTCTTCGTTCCTAACGTCTCAACTGGCAGGTCACGACCGAGATTGAACGACTCGCCGACTCAAAATTTTCCCGACGAAAAAAGTGAGTATTCGTTGTCGTTTAAATCGTACGGTGATGTCACGTGCCAACGGGAGGGATGATGCTAGGTCTTTGAAAGGGACCTAAAAATTTAATTTCGTCTCAGTCTCATGCAGGAATTCATTCATTTTTACTAGGTTTTACTCACGTGCAACAACCGCCTGAGGAAACTTTTAGAATCACTGAAAGAGATCAGTTACTCGTTTATATTCATGACGCATATTTTTATGAACGGATTCATGGGATTGAGACGCGATTGGGATGCTGAGGACAATGACGCCTCGTTATGATGAGCTGAGGGTTACTCCAGGGCAATCTTTTTGGGTAATTTATAATAATCCAGGGTAATTTTGGAAAATGATTACCGAATAGCTGTAGGCATCATATCGAACGTGACATATCATCAAGTGGATAAGTAACCTCAATTTCATATACTTGTATTGCGCTCCGGCGAAAATGATCTCTACCAAGCCTCACCATCTTTGAAACTAAGCTAAAAATGCTGAGTAGAATACTTATGTGGATTTATAGGCTACTAAAGAAACGCACTCGGACAGTGAACAAACCAATATTCGTCCCAAGTTAGCAGTGTTCGAGTCTACTCGAGGATGCTGTAGACTTATTCCTCTGACACATGATCTGGACTCGCTCTGACGGCTACCTTGATCAATCGTACAGATGAGAGAGATCCTTATTGTAAATTATTGCGCAGATCATTACTCTGCAAGTAATAATAAGCGTGAACTATTGTTTGATAAGATCGAGTTTAGTTTTTTAGACAAATGATCATTTTTTTCTGTTACGAACGAGATTAATATTGTAAAGGTATTAAGACAGGACTCTCAGTAGAGGGACAGTTTTCTATATGAAAAAATTAAAATAATTTTCTCCCTCGTACGGTAAGTTTGGTCAAAAAAGACAGTTGAATTGATGTTTTATCACTTCTTACTCACACCTGACACCCGTGTCAAATTTGTAGACGCTGCCTTTTCTCGTTTCTCATGGCAAAAAAAAGCACTTTCGGTGTGAAGGTCTTCTATGCCTGCTCACTGCTGTGCAATTCTCTTCTTCCCATTTGGAGCTTTCCCAAAAATATGTCAAATTTGTCTTCATCTCATTAGAGTTATGTAAATTGGAGTTTTCCTCAATTCCCGATAAAAGCCTGTCAATGTTTTTAGTATGAACTTAGAAATGAATAGTGAAGGTCATCGGTTCTTCGTTAAATAAAATAAAAATTCACTATTTGTACAATGGGTCATATTTGACGTTCTTTGAAATAGAAAGTGTGGTGGTACAAAATAAAAAACTCATAAACATCTTTCCTCAATCCGTTGTTGAGAACGAAAATAATCACATTTTCAGAATAAATCCAACACTTTATTTGAAGTATCGGGATTCGGGCATTTCTCTTAGCAGCTGATGGACGTTGTGAATAAATATAACCATATACGACAGGTGAACCTATATTCATATACGACAAACGAGCCTATATTTATACACAACAGATAAGCATACATGCATTGGAAATGCTTCTTCAGACAGGCAAATAGAGAAAACTTTCAATCGAGATGCCGATACCTGGCGTAAGTTTTTTTTGGGAGAGTTTTTTTCGAACAGCGATTTCCGTTCTATCATTTTTTCAGACTTCGACTTCCAATACAATATGAAGAACAACTAACTTCCACCCTCGTATTAAGTTGCTACAAACAAGCATACGCTTCCCTAATTCGAACGTTCAAAGGACGAAATATTTCTTCTCGGACGAATCGAGAGTTAATCTAAAATTCTTCAATAGGCGATGCAGAAATACAGAAACATGCATTGTCAAAATTATAAATCGACTTTGAATTTACCCAAGTCCCCAAAGTCTCTCGTTTTATTTTAAATGGTGATAGTTTACGCCTATTTGAAAGTTCAAGCGTTTGTGAAAGTTTTAAGCGTACTTGAAAGTTCAAGTGTATGCGAAAGTTCAAGCACTTGTGAAAGTTTAAGCGTATGCGAAAGTTCAAGCGCATGAGAAAGTCCAAGCGCATGTGAAAGTTCAAGCGCATGAGAAAGTTCAAGCGTATGCGAAAGTTCAAGCGCATGAGAAAGTTCAAGCGTATTTGAAAGTTCAAGCGTATGTGAAAATACAAGCGTATGTGAAAGTTCAAGCGTATGTGAAAGTTCAAGCGTATTTGAAAGTTCGAGTGTATGTGAAAGTTCAAGCGTATGTGAAAGCCCAAGCGTATGTGAAAGTTCAAGCGTATTTGAAAGTTTGAACGTATGCAAAAGTTCAAGCGTATGATTTCTTCTGAGGTACGAAATGAGAAGCTAAATGGCCAAGGATTTTTCTATCATTTCGCCGTTTGCGAGCCCCTCGTCTGACCAGTAAATGAGATACTTCCAGATTTTGAATTTCTTAATTTCTGGATATCGTACTTCATGATCATGACACAAATACAATACTTCCATGTATCAGCCTTGCTCCTTGTGAGGCAAAATGTTCACATACATATAAGAGTTCACAGAAGTACTGACATGCATAAGTGCGAAAATTTCAAAAGCGCGGTTCTGGCAGTTCACTGCAAAATTAGGGGATGGGAATAGGCTCTAAAAATGATCTATACTTAGCGGCCTATGAATGGGCTCCTTGTGCTCGTCGAACCACAATTTTCAGCTATTCATAATAAAAGTGACTAACAGAGGTTATTTAGACTTCAATGCTCTTAGCCTACTTTGATGACAAAATCAGAAAATACAAACGAACATTGCTGGTGAATTTTTTAATTGAGTGCCATGGAACTTAGGAATTGTAAAATATCGCGGCTCGACTTGGTATAAGTGAGATATTAATTTCAACAACCTTAATCAATTAGGATTCGTAAATGAAATTTAACTGGAAAAAATGCCTCCTCTGTATGCCAGTCACCGAGTTCGTTAAATATAGACCCTAATTTCATATCTTGTACACCCAATATACACCCAATATCATGTACACCCAATGCACACCCAATATCATGTACACCTAATGTGCACCCAATATCATGTACACCCAATGTACAACCAACATCATGTACACCCAGTGTACACCCGATACCATGTACACCCATTGTACACCCAATATCTCGGATTTGTGGAGTACGAGTAAAATTCTCCAGTTCCGGAATTGTGATTTGGATGGGCCAATGACTCTGGCTCTGACTCTGGCTCTTCCCTGAGTGCTTAGAGCAAAAAGTAGATAAAAAATTATTGTCCCAACAAACAAAATATTGAGACAGACTCTTAAGATGTAAGAATATGTTTTGTTCCTAAAGGTTGCCACATTGCTTTCAGTTATTGAGGAACATTGAAAATCTTGAGTTTATCAACATTTTTAAGCTGTATAGCCCTGACCCCAAACCATGTGAAATCATGCGTCGAATGCAACTCTGGTTCCACACCCATGATCAATGAAGTCACGATGATAAACTGTTCATTTCATATTACCGTTCTAAAAATCATAATTATGTAACAGCATTCGAATAAGACTCTAAAGGTTAAAACTAAAAAGTGTTAAATAAGTTTATTGTAAATGATACATTGATTTAGAGAAAGCTTTGTGGGGAGAATCATACGCAAATTGATTCAAAATATTCACGTGTGCCTATTCTGGAAAAGTCAAAAGATTGTTTTCCTTAATTTTCATAAAACATGAGTAAAAGTCTTCTATTAAGTCACAGTTTGGATTGACATGCTGCTCAGCCACTCACCTTTAAATTTCAACTGGAATAAAATACGGACTTTGGTCCAACAAAATCCCGTTTCGAAGAATTATGGGAATGAAATTCAGATCAGGCATTTGAAGAATGATTTATTTTCAGTAGCTAGCTCTATATTCCTTTAGTGTTGGTCTTTGATAAGATTCATTTTATGGACAAGAAAAATGTAATTTCAGGGAACTGAATAGGAAATTTCGGCGAAAGGTATTTGTGATCCAAGAGACCTCGATATCCAGGGAGGCTGATTATGCTATCACTCACTGCAATCCATTTCTTAAACATTTTCAAAGCTCTCAGTTCATCACGAATATTTGTCTTTTTGTGTTGCATTTCAAATATCCTTATGAGTAATATTGGAAGGTTTCTAAAGAGTCGCTGGGATTTCTGCATCTTGATTTTGGAGAAACTTTTCGCAAAAGAAGATGAAGTTCGACAGCGCCAGCGAAGTTTACATCCGTTGATGAAACATTGAAAAAGTGAAAGAAGAGTTCTCGTCGGAATTTGAAAGATTTGGTCTCAGACTGTACCGGTTACCCCGCTAATAAAATACATATGTGGAACTCACGTAGCGTTATTACGTAGAAAATTACAGAATCTCGTTCGGTTGCATGAAAGTCAAGTTAAATTAATCTTGAAATCAAAGTAAATCTAGAGTCAAATTATCAATGTGGTGGGCAATGATAATACAATGTTCTAGCACGTGTAGTAGTTGAGATCTTTAGGGCGTAGAATCGCCTACAATAGAAATTGGAACAACTATAGCTGTGAAATCAGAAGAGTGATTTTTTATTGATTTTCTGGGTCTGATGGTGTTCCTTTGCTTCTGTACGTATGCAGTTTTTACTCGTGATATAGCCCAAAATTAAGGCTTACAACGAATAACTGAACACTGAATTTGTGCTTGATGCATACATTAGTTCGAGTTACAGACCATCAAGCTCTAAATAAGGCATCTCGAAACCGTGTAGTCGATCAATACTTTTTTTATTTTCAGATTACGGGATTTATCTCCTCCAGAGATACGATCAGACTTTGTTGTGCACTGGAACAAAACTTTGAAGAGAGCACTCGAAGCATAATGTGTCGTTGTTTGTTATTTATCCAGGAGGAAAGAAACAGACGAGGTCCATCAGAAGATGTATGCCTCACATCTGAGTATCAGGTATTCACTTGATGATAGGGCGATTGAAACTAATAGCTGTAAGCATCATTTTCTCAAATATATAGAAGCTGCCGGTTATTCCATATTTACTTATGTTGAGAGAAGTTGAAGATGGTGCTGTACCAATTAAGTTGATCGTAACCTTGAAGCTAATAACTCAAGTACGAAGTATAAAAAGTTTGAGAAAAAATATCGTACAAAACAAGTTTACCTCAAAAAGCCTTGAATCTCAGCTGATGCTCATCTTTTTCATGACACCTATGTAGTCATATTCTTATTCGAAATTGCTCTCCTCACTATTCGTCAGATGTTCTTCAAAAGCTTTAACCCATGTTGAATATTTTCTTTTAAATTCTTTTCGTCTCCGGTGGAGTCACCCAAGGCATAGACTTTAACACATTGCCTACGGTTGAATGCATATACCTAATCTAGTCCATAAAAAGTGTCTTACCAATGTCCTATCTCAGGAAACGTATATTAACGTCAATACACACAACGATAGTTTCGAGACAAATAGACTAGATAAAGCCCTCATGAAAGAGTAATAGATTTGTGTTTTCCGAAAGGATCCAAAATATATTGGAAGGCAATTTCATAACACGCATTGTAATCAAATAGTTTATTAAGTTGGAGCACAACTTCAGGCGCCAATGGTCATGCAAATGACACCAAATGTAGAACGCGAGAGGAGCTTTCGATTCTACCTCATTTGTGGCCTCATAGCTACGCAATATATATTTGTAGAAAAATATAAATAATACTCGGAAAATGAATTTAAGACCATTATATCCTTAAATATTCAACTGCTCTTTATATCTGGGCATGCACACTCACATTTTCTCTATTTTTATATAGCTTCTTACTTTTTTAAGCTATACAACAAAGAATCCAATAACTCTGTTTTCATGTCAGAACTTTTTGATTACGTATTAACTGATTGCAGCGAATTGACTGACAACGAAAACTTGCCGCAAGGATCTCTCCAAAAGTTTCGGTAAGACAATCGTGCCGCAGGGGGCGCAAAAAAACTCGGATTTTATGTTTAGCTTCCAAGGAGCCTCATTAGCTATGGAGAGGTAAATCTAGGTTCGCTAACGAGATATGACTTTGAGAAAGAATATTCGAGATGGAAAGTTCGAGATAGTTGTGCTCGGTTTCTATTTTTTAAAATTACGATCAAATTTTCCCCGTCATTATTTTTTACCTCGCCTAAAGTCTGGAAGAGTTATAGACCAAACATTTGGTAGCGTTTGAGAAAGTTGCTCTCTGGAAAACCGCTCTATATTCATCTACAGGAATACTGTAATTTTGTAGATAGTTAAACCAATCGTTTGAATTCTTTTCAAAATTTAAAAAGTGACAATCAGCACCACGTTACAACAGTTTTATCCAAAGTTCTCTAATCATAGTACGTGCATTCAAGACTGTTTTTCAAAAATTTAAAAACCGAGAAATTATTGATGGACCATTTCGCAAACAGAATGTACACAAGATACGCTGCGTGCCCGAGCAATGAGATCACTAAATTTCAAGTGGTATTTTTCTAACCAATTTATGTTTTAAGTCGCATTGCTGATCTTCACATCATAACACTGCATTCTCCATAATGCTTTCGAGTGAGTAAACGCTAAAATTTATTCGAATGCATGTGACAGCCCCCAAAATACAAATAAAAGGTGAGGGCAATATCCAGAAACGTGTCTAAATTTAGTGGAAATTGTCTAGAGTTTCACAAATCCAATGCCCGGATAATTTCTTCTCATATGGACACAACTCGAGCATTAGTGTTTGGTACAATCATGAATTACTGCAGTGTTCATAACGGTGGGGAACGAATCTTTCTCTCTAACAATTAATATCAAACTTTATGTAAATATTCATGACCGACTAAAATCCGAAACAGGGCAATGAATTTTCTTGACGTTGCATAGGCTTCGAATAACTTCCCCATGAATCGTTAAAATATTTTCATAACACTAACTCAAAATAACTTGTTTTTCTATTTATCATTTTTCAGCTGAAGCTTTCTCTATTCATAGTCAAATGTTAGGTGAAAACTACCTTACTGTGAGTGATAAATTCTAGACCTAAATTCAAAAATATTTATTTTATTCACTGAAGTTCAGAAACTCAGGCACTTTATGAAATTAGTCTTTTTAAATATTGATTTTCTAAGCAGAATGGAAATTAAATAGTATCGATGTCAACTTTCGTGTTGGAATGATATGTCAAATTTAAACTTTGATTTATTCTACCATGACGTTATTCTAATTTATGTTTTTTAAGAGATTTTATGCAGATCATTATGGAAATCAGGTAGTCAGAAGTGCTGCTTCGTTCCGTTAACTTTCGATTGCTGAATTAATTTATGCTCAACAAGTCATTGCTGAGCCCTGCTGTGTATTCTCTGAAGGCACGTTTTCTAGCCAGGTTTGGCCTAAAGGGCCTGCTTTATAGTCGGCTGAAATTCAGGACCCATCAGAAAATGTAAGTCAGTTGCGTGACGCAGCATACAAATCGCTTTACCGGTTGTTTTAATCAATTAAATAAACACTAGCAGCTGTCAGGAAGTGTTGACATTGGGTTGAATAATTGGATGAACCGTACGTACCGCATCTGTCGACATAAACTGAAGGGGCAATTCTGCATCGGATGTTTGCGATGTTTCTCCTTGAAGATACATCCGACGTGCTTCTTCAAAGGCTCGATCTCGACGAGATAAATGATTTTAAGAAAGTTTGTGAACGAGAATATCGGAATGTTAGGCAACTTCGCAATTGAAAACCGTGTAGCACATTCGTATCATCTTTATTTTACATCTATAAAAGCTTTAGCATTCATATCTGTGAACTGAATAGTTGTTGTTTTATTTCTACATGTGTTTATGAATAAAGAGCAAAATAATTACTTCACAATCGGGTGAGCATCACACATTTGTACACTTCAGATGGAACCTTTAATAAGTGATTTATACCAAGTGTGCAACCTGACCCCGCCGACGTTAATTATCCCAGTTCCATCGCACCTGGTTTTAGTTATTTATTCTACCATTGCGCATGCTCCTGAAAACAGTCTCCAAATACTGCATTAGCGAATTGATGGCCACCAGCAAAGCCGAGCAGCCGCGTAAACACAGTATCACTTGTTAGCTCCGGGGAAGACAAATTAATGGTACCCGTTAGCACGGCCTAATTGATCTGTGGGTCCAAGGAGCCAGCGCTGGTGCCCCCCAGGTCGCAGCGGCACCACAACTGGAAACCTCGTACGCCCTGCTGCCTGAGTCCTGGACTCGAGTTTCACGGTAATAATTGCACTTCAGCGGCATAGCCAATGCGCCCGAATTTGTGTTGCTTGCGTAAATGCCTTCGTTTCATTTGACCATCGTTGATGGAGTCTCTCAGAAATAGGCGCACGTGTATTGAGCTTCATGAATATTTTAATAGAGCGATTTGCTTGTGGTCTTCTGCAGCAAATAATCGAGATAACTTTCATTTCATGTTAGTGTCGTTGCTCATGCAAAAAAAATGAGGATTAAAAAGTTTGCGGAACCTAAGCGTTTTCTCGCTAGAAACAGTTTCTAGGCGTAGCTTAGTCATCAATTTTTCAAAATAGACGTATATGTTCAGGGGTCGAGCGTTCTATGTGTTTTCAAGGACATCGGAGAGTGCCACAGCCCAGGTACCAGTAGCAGTACCACAGTCCAGGTACCAGTAGCAGTACCACAGCCCAGGTACCAGTAGCAGTGCCACAGCCCAGGTACCAGTAGCAGTACCACAGCCCAGGTATCAGCAGTGGTACCACAGTACTACCTGGGCTGGGGCACTCCAAACGTTTTATGTAAATAATTCAACAAATTTCAGAACTTACGATTGTTAAGTTAAAGTGAGTAAAACTAATGTACTTGTTTATTGAGGTACGTGTACGCAGAAATTAGCTACCAAGTAAGCTCTACGGACTAAAATTCGATCTAAAAATTAGTTTTCCGGCGGTCTGGTATGCATGGAGGAAGAAGAGGAGGGTCTGCAATGTTCTGGAGCTGTTTAAACTACGCACAAGTGGGTCCATTTAGTTGAGGTATGCGTCACACTAAACCAGCATGGCTACACTGAGCTCCTAGATAACCACGTTCGCCATTTGATCAAAATCTGAGTGAAGAAAGGATTATTGCTTTGTCTCTCTTTCAGGATGACAACTGCCCGATGCATCGGGCCATAGAACAGTCATTTATTTAAAGGAGAGTCATTCAGGATACGTCAGACATTTAAATTAGCCCGCTAAGTCTCTAGACAAACCAATAGAAAATTTGTGCTACCACTTAGAGCGAAATGTGAGATGTTGAGAAGATCGTCCACGTACTCTGGTTGCACTAAAAGATCAATTGATGCTAGAGTGGTTTAAAATCGACCAGGTGTACATTGGGACACTTGTAGACTCAATGCCACACAGAATTGCCGTCATTATTCTTGCTCTAGGAGCTCCTACATCCCATTAGTAGCAGGGGACAAATTTTTTGTCCGGAGAGCTCATTTTTCAGCTACGGCCGTGCCTTGAGAATTCCTTCACAATATTTTCCACAGGGTCATGCTGAATTCAAAAATATCTCAAGCTTTGAAATAATTTCGTGCAGTCATAACCTCACCAAAGCCTTATGCTGTGAACTGTTCAAAAGTTCTTCCCACCCAGAAAAATTGTCAGATTTCCAGCCTAGATCTCAACATTTTTCTAGTAACATGTGCATGCTTTTAGCCAAATTTGTTCCAGTCTCAAAGTCGTGAAAATAGCAGCAACTTCTCCCATTTAGGCTAGTCTTTTTTTAACTTAGAGCAACAGTTCCCAAAATTAGAAGTTTACCTTCATTTTTTACCGACATTGCGCTACAATGAGTGCTCGACGAGTGAATTAAAAGTAAATTATTTGATGAGGGACATTATCGTAACTCGGCGTCGAGTAGAGTAATAGAAAGAGAGGGCCTTGCTCATTCTCGCTCGCCAATTTTATTCGGAGGTGCGTAATGTCTTGCATTTCATTACTGAAGTATACTAACAAGTGTTGAAGCGTAGCGAGCTCTTTTCTCATTCACCTAAGCTCGGGAATATTGCTTAGGAACTTGCAACTCAGTTGCTTGCGAATTTAAGTGCAAAATAATGTAAATCGGAATAAAGAGTGGATTGTTGTTTTGGTATCATTCTCTCGTCAGAATCTAACTTTACTTTGCATACAGAAAGGGACGGAAACGCCGATTGCGACTTGTCCTGCGAATGATCTGCAGCGTTTCCACGTATGACGGTGTTGAAATAATGTTTGAGCTATGAATTCATATTTTTCACGCGTATATTATGGTGTATCAGCTATGCGAAACCGCAAATCTACATTCGTCATGGGAAACACTTCGAAGAAAAACCTGAGCAGAGTTTTGAACAAGCTATTGTTCAGCAGGCTAAATTCTATTAATAGTGCGCATATTGTATTATATTAGTTTATTACAAGACCAAGCATATTTACGGTTTCCTGCAAATCTTAAAAGATTGTCGCTTCTCCATTTCTCAGTTTCCCGAAGGGCCTTTAAATATCCTTTAACTTAACGTGAGCGACAATACAGGAAAATTTTATCCTCGCATCGAGCATCCAGCATCAAATTTCAGATCGAAAGCCTATTTTTGTTTGCGTATTTGCGTAGCCGTCGCCTTTTGAGGAAAAAGCGATCGTCGTCACGGTGGTATCAAGTCGAGCCATTTCCAGCTGCATTCTAGCGAAGATATGACGCTACTCTTTCTGCTTATGGTATTTTCGAATAGCATTTCTGAATGGAACACAATTGTAGGTTTGAGAATTTGTTCTTCATTGTGCTAAAACTAACTTCGAGGCATTGAATAGATTTTTCACTACAGGCGACTGACGTGGACAACTGCATTGCTCTTCATTGTATTCAACTCATGCTGTATGTGGTGCGTGGTCTGGAAGAAATTTTGGCTGTTCGAAAAAGCATCCGGAAATAATCACAGCAATAGCTGCTCACTCAGCGAAAGAATTTTGTACATATGATTATTATCAATCACACGTTGTGTGAACGAAAAAACTTTATAATACTATTTAATGACAGTGTTCTCAAGCTCGCATATTCTGTCATACAAGAATCCTAATTTCATTTGTTTATTAGTTAAATATGCTCCAGTTAAACTGTTAATATATGTTATATTCAGATAGTAAGATCTGACGACTATTTACTCGTAATAACTAAAAATTTTACGCATTACACGAAATGACTAAAATTTAAATCTCTTTATGTAATGACATCATATTTCACTATTTGCTTAAGCAATCCTAACCTTACCTAACCTCGTTAATTATGAAGACCAAGGGAGCTATTCACCAACGACTGAGTGAACCAGTCATTTCACTTAATTTAATGCCTGAAATGTTCAGGCATTTCACATAATCCCTAGTTTCACGATATGCCATGTTTAGTCACTCTGCGTCAAAACTCAGTTCACTATCTGACAGAAACCTTATCACAATAAATACAAAAAATCTGTTTCCTAGCTTCAATCATGATCGATTTCACCTCCAAAGGGTCAATTGCGCTACGTCGCAAGTTTTATGCTCACAAGATTTAAGATTTATTTCCAAACTCCTTTTGTCGCAATACTATATAAAATGCTCATTATGTTTATAAACGTCGCTTTTGCGTCATGCTTGTATTATATTTGCTACTAATTTTGAATTCAACCGAGGCAAATTTGAGCATTCACTGTCATGACACCGCGAGGGAAGTAATATTCAATCGTTAATTTTTCTTCAATTTGTTTACTTGCCAAGAAAAGTGAATTTTGGATTCTACCCATGAAAGAGACATAATTGAAATTTCGTTATATAGTGCTATAGAGCTACAAATCTGGCTCATCAATCTCTCCTATGAAGGGTCCCAGAGGTCCTGATCAGCAGAGAGAGAGAGAGAGAGATTGGCTGGCCGCGTCACATTTTCTCGCAAAACATTTTCAGGAATAACTATTACTTAAAAAAAATTATGAGGTCAAGTTGGCAATGGTCATGAAACGTATTGGTGTCACTAGGATAAATTTCGTTGCAGCATCCAAGATTTCGGAAATTTGGTGGAAGAAAGTATGAGGTTTGCATCCGTGTTCTTAAAACTAAGCGAAAGTGGAATGAGTTCTACTTGAATTGAAAAACATAAAAAATGTTTCCTTCCCTGTTTTGTTAGGACTACCACATAAAGTTAAGGCAACATTGAAATCTATAATATAGAAGTAAAATAAATTTACTCTAATATTCAAGCTGATGACTGCAGTGTCACGAATTTAAATTAACAATTATTCAGAATTTATATCCCACCCTAGATAACTTTGAACGTCTATTTCATTTTTCATTAGTATTTTGCAGGAGTAAGATGGAAGTTCTTTTATCTATGGTGGGAAACAAAATCAAACTCGCAAAGTTGATGCATGAATTTCGTAAGCGTAAAAAATTATGAATTTAGTGCAAAAGGACAATCATCGATTTTCACCCTCTTTGGTTTTCCTAATGAAAATCAAAATTTATAAAAATATCATTCCTTAATGCACGGTTAATTTTTCCTGGTCGTTACACTAGTGAATAAATATTTTTCACTTGCGAGATTCATGCTCTATTCTCGAATTAAAGTTTCACGTTATATAAAACAGTTAAAATTTATCCTGTAGAGATTGTTGCGTTCATCAACATTACTGCACAAATTAAAAAAATACCATACAGATCAATGATACTCACAATATCTCTTAGTCTTTTTCGCATTTCACAATGAGTTTTTCAGAACTTCAAGAAATTGAGCGACATATTGGAATCCGCAACGATATTAGCGAAGAATTTGGTAAAAACATGTTACGTTGACAGATATAATGTTCAACATACGCTGAACAGTACGGATGCTGCCCATAGTTTGGTCACGCCGTGTGGACTTGGAAAGAAGCATAGAGCGGGGTTCATACTCCAGATGAAGGGCCATGAGATGCATGTTGAATGCAGATCATCGAAGGGGGAAAAATCACTGAATATTCTATTCACAAAATTGCGAAATAAGCGAAGTGAAGAGCCAGCTTGAAACAATTCCTAAATTTTAACCCAGAAAAAAATGCCTGAAACTGCCGCCCAGACTTGATATATTTATACACTCAAGAATATTTGAATAGCTGGTTCGTGAGAACGAATGGATGCTCAAATCGTACATGATAAACAAGCAAAATCGATGTACGGAAAGTGAATCGTATTCAAAGTATTCGAAGAAGCGTCGCCAGCTGACGGCAGACGAGCTCTTAACGAATTGACCGTGCTGTGAGAAAAATTATGAGCGGAAATGAGTTAATAACTGTTTCCCAGTTTTTTTTTTGGTCCACATAAGTATCGTGGAGGGTATGTTCATAGTTCATCGAATTAGTGTTCTTTTTTTGTACTTGCGTGTTGGAATTAGTTTGAAAGTACGTTAACGTTGTCGCAAAAGTTTCTTCTATATTAAGATCACTAAGGATTCGAAAACACGATTTTGACCGAAGCTTCAAGGGAAAATCACACAAAGTTTCTTGTTTTTGAAATATGGATTTATCTCTTATATTTATAATTGATTTATTATTTTATTTTTATTTGTGCGACTATGCCATTAGGATTTTATTACGCGTGCTTAGAACTAAACATTCCCGGGCTTATCGTAAGGTATTTTCCTACCCGAAACCTTCGCTGAAGATAAGGAAATAGTCTCACATTCGTACCATATTTGTTCCTGATCCATCATGCTGCTGTGCAAGAATAAAAGTAGCGTTTAAACTTCTACTTCTTTCAGTTACAATTTTTCTAACTTTTTGAACCATTTTCTAAAGACTACAAGATTTTTCTAGTGTTGAAAATTTGTTTTTTCTGCAGATTTATTTTAGTATTTCAATTTCAGTTCTCTTTGACGAGTACTTGATTCTGGGACAAAATACGAGCACTCAATGATAAAACGCTCTTGGAGAGAAGTGAAAAAGCCCTGCTTTGCCAGGCACTTTATTTTCCAAGATGAAAGGTAGCGATGCTTAGATCTGACGAGCAGCATGCTACGATACCGAACACCATTTCAAGTGATGCTATCTTTATCAAGACACCGTGAAACGAAACGTGCCAACCCAATCGCTGCTGCATACGGCAATGTAAGAAAATATATTCCTGAACATAATACTGCCAGACGAAATGCAGCCTGATGACACATTCCAAGACAGACCACTATAGAAATATTACTCTCCAGAGCGAAACACTTAGAACAAAATGCTGCTGAGCAAAACACGTTAAGGAAAAAACCCTCTAAGCTAGACGCAATAAGGAGAAACGCACCAGAGCTAGACACAATAAGGACAAAACGCGCCAGAGTAAGATAACATNGCGTCAGAGTAAGATACAATAAAAACAAATGCGCCAGAGCTAGGCACAATAAGGGCAAAACGTGCCAGAGTAAGATACAATGAAAACAAATGCGCCAGAGCTAGGCACAATAAGGGCAAAACGCGCCAGAGTAAGATACAATAAAAACAAATGCACCAGAGCCAGACACAATACGGGCAAAACGCCCCACAGTAAGATACAATAAAAACAAAAGGCTCCGCTGCAAAACATGGAACATTCAGTAGTGTCACTGTTGGAGTGTGAGCGACAATTTTGTATTCATGCTGCGCCTCGAGTTGGACGGGCGAACATAGGCCTCAGCGGACAGAATATGGCGCATTAAAACAGAGGGTTGGTGAGGTGTCTCCCACAGACACAGCGACAGCATCGAGACGCATCGCCGAGCATGCGTCGAGAAGCCCCCGTCTACTGTTCTTACTGTTTCCATTTGGAATGTTTTTTGGCATTCAAAAATCGGGGAAGCATTTTGCTGAAAGTTTGATTTCTCGTAAAAAATACATAATTCATTGTGAATGTTAGAGTCCCGTAGATAGTCATTACAGTTTCAGATAATTAATGGCTAACGGAGAGAAAAATTGCCATATCTGAGAGCAGCCCTTCAATCGCGAGTCAGGCGGGCGTGCATGTATCACTCAGCCGTCACAAAATGCTTTGACGAGCTTAAAATAGAGTTAATTTTTACAGCTGCGTCAATTATTAGAGTTTTAAATTACTTCGTTAGGGTAAATGAGTGTTGACTCATATGCCTACATTTATCGTGTGGAGAAAAATTGAAAAAAAAATCAAACTACACA
Source organism: Orchestia grillus (assembly GCA_014899125.1). NCBI lineage: Eukaryota > Metazoa > Arthropoda > Malacostraca > Amphipoda > Talitridae > Orchestia > Orchestia grillus. Next base: position 18,464 of record VOMN01127866.1, read on the forward strand.
AATTACCTTACAAACCATTTTAAGATTTATTCATTCTGTACAGGTCTGTTATCATTTTAGCACATCCAGTGATGGTGCGGGACTATGTATAAAAGTTATGTCCTGACCAATATGACTTTGATCAAAACGACTACACTTATGAGTGTAATATTTGAATTAGAAAGAATGCGAAAATTCGTGTACGAAAGAGTTCTATTCTTAGTTACATAGAAGAAACTCATTTTAGGTATTTATTCCTTATTTTTTAGAGAATTTTATGAGAAATATTAGAATAATCTGCTAGTTTCCTGTCCACTGTCTGTGCGGCACATTTACAAGGAATTTATGTCATATTTATGAAGTGGAAAGCACGCCTCCCAATAAACTAGAGATTCGTGAACAATTCGTTGGGATATTGTTTACTAAAACTCATAGTTGTATGTGTCGGCCCTTATTGTGGAATAACTATAAGCTATACATTCAGGTAAAGCATGCTTGAAAATTGGGTAGAGGCCTTATAAAATTTTTTGACAGTACATACGGAACGCAAATTCCTATAGAAATATCTACGTGCTCTCGAAAGTGGCAAGGCTAACAAACTTTACACTCAAATAATATCGATTAAGGTCAGAAATTCTGAAGGATCTTGGAAAAAACAAGTACTGTCGTTAACAACAGCTATCATTTTCCCACAATTTCTCAACTTATGCGAATTTAGAGGTCACTGATGCCTGAACTGATTTGTTAAAAACAGTGGCCAACTTTGACGAGCGGTCAGTTGCAGTAAAATTTCACATCACAAACTCTGTTATACTTTGATAGAATGTGTCGGCTGTTGCACACGGAAATGCCCAACATAATTGAATCCTCATTCTGGTTGAAGAATCGCCCATCAATTTTCGTTCACACGGTCATGATTCGGTTCAGTTCGCTTAGTCCTTTAACTCTTGTCTAAACTGTAATCTCATTTGCTGAACCCACAATAAAAATTCCCACCGAAACCTGGTGAGCTAACTGTAGTCGTTCTCTCACATCACTAATAGGGCTTCATAAATTGGATCCTATTCAAATATCAAAGTTTTGTTTCGGTCTGATGAACGGATCTCCGTTGTCAGGGCGGGTGGCTGTGAAAAGCACACGGGCTGCATCAACATTTGATCCGCTCTGGGAGCTCAATGACGCAATGTTGTTTGTTTGCATGGAAGATCGCCTTGTTTCACATAGAAAGCGTATTTGTCTATAGATATCATTAATGGAAAGGAATCAGTCTTAATAATCTTTAATTTCACCTGAAGATGGACAGGTGTACTACAGTTTCATTACATTTATGCAGAAAAACGATATTTATGTTATTACTGCCTGAGATTTTCCTGTGCTTTAAAGGGGACCAAATCGAGCTGTGAGAATTTAGACAAGAATGAAACGACAATTTGAGCACAGTCGTATCCCGCATGGAGCGAAAGATGAGATCGGTTACAGCAAACAACAACTCTATCTTCTTTTTTGCTTCTTATAATACGCTCTATTTACTTCTTATGACACAAGCATCTTCTGCACTATTTAATGCTGGCTATAGTTCATACCGTTCTATACGAGGGACGGCTATAGAGCGATTGTTTGCGAACGGTTGTTTGGGAGCGGTTGTTTGCTGGAACCGATCTTGTGCTCTATGAGGGTTAAGACTGTAGAACGGTTATTTACTCAAATTGATCGAGCGCTCTATGGCTGTATACACAAATTCTTTTCAATATGTAGAAGTAAATGGCTGCAAATCAATTTAAGAAAAACAAATCAGGCTCCATGTTTGAATATGTTGAAGTAACTTCTGATGGTCAAGCAAATGTTGAACAGCTCACTGTAACTGTGACTGACTGCTGAAGTTAATTTTCCAGTTCATTAGCACCCTGCTGGCTGTGGGCTGTCTCCATAAATAAACTGTCATATAAGCGATACGTAACATTTTTGGAGATGATGTTTTTGTTATAAATTCTCAAGCTTCATGTTACCCAAACTTTGGTTCAACGAGAAGTATATATTACATTTAATAAATTACATTTAATAAATCACACTTAATCACTGCCTAATAACTTTAAGAGTATTGAGCATTTATTGAGTACTACTCAACAATTTCATAATCGTTGAGCAGTGGCCGGTGCACATGTTCAGTAAACGTAATAGCATCAATTATAACAAAGCGCTGCAATTTTTGACTGAATGTTCTGCGTACATGCGCTCGGTGAGCGTCTTTTAGATGATAATTTTAAATTCTCGTTTCAGGCAGTCGTTACGACAGGACTGTAACCACCGAACACCAACCATTCAACTACAAACTTCGATGGAAAAGCAATAAAAAGGCAGTGCTTAAAGTCCTCGTAAAGGACCGAAATCTTTTAAACTAGGACTCATAAAATCTCAACTTTAAGTCAGTATTCCTGAAAATACAGAGCAAAATTATCCTTTTCCCTTTATTTGGTGTTAACTGGTCGACAACTGGAGCTTCATGTGAGACAAGATTGGCTTCCATGTCCACGCCTCAGCATCAAAAGCACCAGTGCAATTATAACTACGTGTGTACATTTGCAGATTTTTGTGTAGTTTGGTAGTAACTATTTTTCCGTCCTATTATGTGTTCAGGAAAAAGAGGTAAATATTTTCATACACACCAGAAAGTGGCAAGCTAAATACTTTTGTCTCTAGGTAATTTTGCAAAAAAAAATTTTTTTGAGATGTTAGCCGTTCAATGTTTGAAAGGAGGAAATTTCAAACAAAATTGCTCACAAATAATTTATTCATACATTTATTTGACAGAAATTATTCAAAGATTCCACCACCCACACCGACTTCCCGTCGATGGAAGGGGGGACGTCAGGGCGTCGATGACGAGAAATTCTACGTTATAACGAAGCTGCAAGCCCGAGAGGACGCTGCATGAAGGGGCAAAGAATAATGTTCGCACTGTTTGTCACTGAAAAATTCCGAAACCAACATAACTTCCGCATGCCAATCTCATGCGGAAGTGTAATGGGGATGTGAAATTAGCCGTGGTGAGGGGGCGCTCACTGACAGTTCGTGCACACATACGTCTTTTTAATTATTGAGTTACAAGGAGTGACAACATTTTTTATTCCCTCTGTTTTTGATGCTTAAGAACAAGTCTGTCGAGTTGAATTGAAACTCGAAAAACTTATATTTTAAATCTGCCTAATCGGTTCCCTAATTTTAACACAATTGATAAAGAAACGGTGGAAGTTTTCCAGTATTTTGTTTGGGTGGAGTAAGAGTCTGCAACTTCCTGAAGTAATAAAATGACTACATATACATGATGAAGTGTAGATATTTGATGATAGATCTTCGCCCCCAATAGACTTCCGTTTTCTGAACTTGTTGGAATTTTCAGGACGACAATGTTAACTACCGATCGTGCTCGTAGGATATGCAACATTCACCGAGAATTAGAAATTATTTATTCACGTACAACTGCCTCTTAACAACCTGCAGATTTACACAATTTTGACAATTTAACGGAGAATTTAGACCGGCAAATTTGGCTATCAATTCCCCCACAATCGCTCAGCGCGAGCTGGGGGGGAGCTACGGAGGTGAGGCGTCCAGTACTGTGCTGCAGATCGCGAGCTGCGAGTTTCAACGTTTCTCCCGTCAACACGGCAAGCTTTTGGCCTACGATTGCTGGAACTGCAAGTTAAGTCAAAAGCAAATGTTAATAATTGTGTTAACATTGCTACATACGTGAGATAGCTTGTGTGCTTCGTTATGATGGAGATGTAGTATGTTGTCGTTTGGCGACCGTTTTAATCAATTTACATGCGTATGTTCTTTTAAAAAGCGTCGCCGCTCGGCATAACACACCAAAAATTGCAGTGCATCTTTTCAATTAGGCAATTTTACGGAAATAAATTTTCACTAGTCTACAGTAGGAAATAACGCAGCAATAAAGACGTAAATTGTGTTGATTGAAATGAATTTTTTTTTAGCCTCAAACTAAGTTATTTTGTGGGTATAAATAAATGTGCGGATAAAACGCCGGAGATGGGTTTGTTATTATGGAATCTAAGTCTAAATATAAAAAGTGAAAGCTTTTTTATAAACGGAATCGTTTAAGGGCATGAAAAGTCATATATTTGACCTTCCAACCAGTCTGGTTGCGTAAAACACATCTCGTCAGTGAATATCATCTGATAGGCATAAAGAAAACCCACAGCCTAAATTAAATTAGAAATGGTGACGGCAAATTTTCCATTCTTGAAACATAGAAGTAATGCCGCAAGATCACAAACAATTTTTGTATTCATTTTGACCGGACAACTTGCATAAAATATAAGACGACGCTCCTATGTCCGTTTCTGCCGCCACTTCGAGACTTCTAGAAAATGAATTTATTTAGAGAATGGAATCCCGGCAACAGGTGTCTAGTGCTGGTTACTGTCAGTCGTCTCCAAAAAGTCGTCTCGGCAACAGGTGTCTTACGTTAGCTAGGTAATCGCCACTAGTAAAGAGCAATCGTTCCTGGCAGCAGATCTCGAGTGTCAGTAAATGTCAGTCTTCACTAGAAAGAGCAATCTCTTATGGCAAAAAAATAGAGTGTCGGTTATTACCAGACGTCACTAAAAAATCGCCAACCTTGCTTACAAAGGAGAAATAGTATTTAACCTCACGAAAAAATAAAAATTGAATTTCAATTGGAAGAGGAAAAACAAGGCATGAGTTTCAGCGCGGACAAGATTAACCATCGCGCACTTGGGCGACTCTTTGGCTTCACGTCAGTGTATCTGTCGCATCGTTTCAACCTTACTTGCATGGATGTGAAAAAACGAAATTTCTTGAAAAAATTGCTTTTGCAGGTAATCCTTGAATATCTTGAATATCTTGAAGTTGTTTGGGCCTCT
>VOMN01127885.1:0-25681 GCA_014899125.1 Orchestia grillus
CCCTCGTTGGTCGCCCCTCAAAACGCCGAAGTTTAAGTTCCAAAGACACGAAGCTCGACCCCTGATTTAGTGATGGTTTCGATGCTCGCGCGGTACCGAACTTCCCTCGATAGTTTTGCCTGACACTGCTGCCCGCCACGGCGAGGGGCGATGCATTTGCCCCAACTTTAGGCCTCCTCTGAGTCGACCGAACTGTGACCCTCGCCCAGAACAGAATTTTACCTCATCTCATTCATTCATTTATCATTTGCTTCTGATAAGTTGGTCTCGGTTAAGTTGCTGGTGAAGTTCGGAGGCAGAAAGAAGGGCAAGTTAGGAGTGCAAAATGGCAGGGTGAGGGTAAGAGGAGGCGAGCAGAGAGTGAGGGCAAGAGTCCCTCCCTGGACCGCAAATCCTGTCTTCTATTGGCTACGGAAGTCTCTTTCCCGCCCTGCCGTCCGCTGGCTGGTCACCGGCGTTCGCCATACACCTAACTATCGAGTGATTTTTAATCGATATGGAGGCTGATTAATACCTGCGCTGAGTGGCTATAAGAATATTCACACGCCTACTAAAGCAAATGTCTATCGGCAAGATTGCCTTTTTCCGTAGTCTCTGGTATTAAATATAGCGAAAAAAGAGTACTTGGATGACCAGGAGGCCTAAGCAACTTGATATGGAGTAGCATGGCGGAAGTGTGCTCATTCTCCCGCCAACCTCTGGACAACGCGCACAGTCTATCCTCATATCCTTTCCGTATCCGAACCGGGAGTCTTGCATCCTTTCGAAATTCAATTGTCATCGAGGGCTCGCTGCTCCCCTCACCCAGCAACGCGTCTCCCGAAGCGGCCACAGCTACAGTCGGTGTGTCTGGAGCATAGCGAAGATCTCGTCTGTCCTTCACAGAACTGACCGCAGAGATCTTTTCAGAGGAAGTCCGAGTCCTTAGATCCATTCCTCTCGGAGGAAGTTGACCGATTACGAACGTTTCGACGGAGCTGAGATTTGGCTCGTACAACAGACGCGATGAGTTTTTTGTCTTGTTGACGTGGAGTTTTGGCTTTGTGATGTAGATGTTTAAGGAAAGCGATAATTTGTTCTCTATGTTAAAAACCATTTAGAAGTCGTTGGAAGAACAATTTCTCACATAGATACAAAGTGAACTTTCACCGAAATTTTCTTTGTGCAATAACTCTCGCTCGTATTCCCATTTGAGATGATACTGAAAAAAGTGACGATGCCTCACAGCGATCAGTCGTGGAAGTTACACTTGATTCAACTCCAAGTACCTTTTTGATCTGCATTATCAAAAGTGAATAGAGACGGCAAAAGACCAGCAGAAACGCTTCGAGTATCGCGTTATAAGAGTTGCCTTGGCTTACCGAGAAGCCTGGCTTACGAACAGTGGTATCTTGGCAGGAATAGAGTGTGATCATTTCTGGCGCCATGACGATGCTCGACCTGAAGGCCTCTACGCCGGACTACCTGCCGAGGACTGGACCTCTGAGCAACTTTTCCATGCTCTTCACTGGTAACTATATAGGTTGTGACCTGCGCTTCACTTTGCTCGAACTTGCACTCAGTAGCTCCATTGTGGTCGTTCACTTGCATGCTTAAGGTTGTTCTTCCTCAGCGCACAGAAAATAGGACCTGATTCATTTTGCATGAAAATTGTTTCATCCCAAAAGTTAACCCCGATTTGAAAGTATGCTGAGCTTTAGTCCTATTTGAGTTTTATTATGCGAGTAGTAAGTGCCTTCTTTTAGTATATAGTGATTTTTGCAGTTAGGAAGTTGCCGATTATTTCACAAAAGAGTGTTGCGTCTATATTGGAGAGATCGCTGCTCCCCGAGTTTGTCTCCGATCGTTCAATATATTAATTTTTCTAGCGTAATAATTTATTTTTTCAATTTATTCCCATTGCAAACTGGCAATCTGACTGGCCACGGGGAAGTCAGATCAACGATTCATATCGGTCCTCAAATTTCCGACTAGCAATTTATAGAAGGCAGCGTAACTTGCTGCAGGGCGTTTTTGAGACCATTGTGCATGTGCTCCTATCGAGGCTGGGAATCCCACATCGGTACGCACCCTCAATCCCTTCATTCTCATCGGTAATTTTCGAACTGACATGCAGTCACTTCGAAATTGACCTATAAACTTTTGAAAGCGCCATAATTAGTATGTGTCCTGAGAAGAAAAGGAGGTTAGTTTTTGCTCATGAAATAATTCAATGAGCTTAGAACCTGAAAACAAATTGTGTTCGTTCCAAACATGTGTAGTTCGCGGGTCCATAACGACTTGAACGTAGAATCGTATTCTTTCTTCGCCAGTGGAAGTCTGATGAGGGGGCGTTATTTCAAATGCTTGGTGGCAATGATGCCGTTAATCTTGGGCAAAATATTCTTCTCTATTAGTTTAACAGATTGCGATCTGTGTTTCTATTTTGTTGAACTGATGCATGAAAGTTGAAAAATAATCAGTCATCAACTAAAATGATCATCCCTAACTGCAGACATTTTGTCTATCCCTATTTTTATTCTCATGGCACTGCACGATGTTTCTAAAATAATTATAAATAAGATTTTTATTTATGATCTTTGCTTTTGTAGTTAGACAGTTAATTACGTCCACTCCCATCTCTAGTAAAATTTGAAAAACATCATATATAATAGAAATACGCTCTCTTCCATTCATCATTCATCTGCTTGTCAAATTCCAAAATTTCGTTCGCTCTCTCGCACAACTCGAGTTGACTGCCAAAAGTCATCGTGCATGTCACGGCTCGGTCGCCCACGTCCTGCAGAAAGAAATAAGGTATTTATTCCTAGGCCAACCGACCGTCAGCTGGTCCGTAGTACACTCGGTACTGGTGCTCGTAGTGCACGGCATTGGGGTCCGAGAGCTGGTTGTGCTGCTGTTTGTATTGTGATTTGCTCATTTCATCCTCTCGTTCATTGTCTTATCTCATCTTCGCGTTTGTTGTCTTATCTCATCCTCTCGTTCATTGTCTTATTTTATCTTCGCGTTCATTGTCTTATCCTCGCGTTCACCTCTCATTGCGCAATGTGCTGAGCATGAAACAGCTTTGACCTGCGAGGTATTTTTACCTTTATTAGCTGATGGTAAATGTTGTTGGATGATCCGAGTGCACCACTAGGGAAGGGTCGGGCGCTGCAGGCGGCCCTATCCCAGCCCTGCACAAGTTTGCATGCGCGCCTTCGTTTCCTATTATTGATTGTACATTGTACGTTTGTGCTCAGAATGTAGTCGCCCTCAGCAATCGTTGCTAGCTAACAACCGCTCTATCTTCTGATTCGCTTCTTATAACGCACTTTATGTGCTTCTTATAACGCACTTTATGTGCTTCTTATAACGTACTTTATGTGCTTCTTATAACGCCCTCCATTTGCTTCTTAGGACACCAATATTTTCAGCGGTATTTGATAGATGATGTGGTTGATACCGTTCTTTGTCGGGGGACAAATGTAGGGCGGTTGTTTGGTGGAACCGATCTAGCGCTCTCTGCTGAGTATGGCAGTACAGCGTTGGTTTGCTGGAACCGAGCCTGCTATGCTGAGTACGACTGACTGTAGAGCGGTGGTTCTTTGGAACCGATCTAGCGGTCTATGCGGGGGACAACTATAATTCTAATTTTATTTTCCCTGGGATCCAATTGTATCTGGGTAATTATTTGTCACGCAGTTTAGCACGGAAATTTGCTTCCAGTAATTTCTAGTTGTTTGGATTTTTGAAACTATAAAAGTTCAGCATGCTCATTTTTCAATGAAAGTCGAAAACGTCGTTCACCCTTTTCATTTAATTTTTTGTGTGTAGTGTTTTCTTGAACACTTGTTTTGATTTCCTATACGATGAGATACACTGGCGGTAGTTCATTTTACCTTATTTTCTACATGTAAATGTAGATAAATTAATTGAGTACATACTTTGAAAAAGATCGCCTTTTATCGGTATTATATTCCAGATTAACTATAATCAATGTTTTTTATGTATTCAGTTCAAAAATTACCAAAGTTAAATACATATACATGCAATAGATGCATATCACTCATATAAGAATTCGTACACAATATCTCGTAACTATCGTTTCTTTTTGATGAAAAATTTCAAAAACCTTGGTTTGTAAACGGATGTTTAGCTCACTCTTGCATATGTTTAAGTTGTCGGATCACTGGGACTCCTTAAGTGCCTTGTCTAAACTATTCCGTATAAGGTGAGACGCTCCGTATAAACTGTCCGTATAAATGAGACGCTGCGTATAAACTGTCCGTATAAGAAAAGACGTTTGGTGCTCAAGGGGCCATGCCTCTAGGGCGTTTGGGACTCATTTTACCTCCACTACCACTGACACTACCGTCACTAATGCTTGTCTCCCTCCATCTTTGCTTCTGTGATTCTTGTAACAGTGTGACCTTAGATCGCCTTCTACTACTATTCTACTACTACTACCACTACTACTACTACTATTACTACTACTACTTCTATTTCTAATATTACTATCACCACTACTACTACTACTACTACTACTTCTATTTCTAATATTACTACCACTACTACTACCTCTACCATTGCTTTTAACACTACTACTTCTGCTACTACTACAACTCATTCCATTCAGATCTAAATATATAAATAACAACTCTAGGAAATCGGAGGGGCTTCAGATCAATGCCCACAGAAGAGCCAATAGACCTACCGCCTACGATGAAGCTAATGACAAGAATCTAACAGCCCCCAAGGCCCATCAGGACCATCGTGACGAAGAAAATAATAATAAGAAAAAAGAACACTCCGTCGATACTGGAGAACTATTCACTTTCGCTGAATATTTTTACAACAATGAAAATAAATGACCCTTCTGGTCACGGTAGTCTAGTCACTTTTTCAAATCACACGTCATCTCACGACTCAAAAAGTTGAACCTTAGCCTTCTTTTACCTTAGAGGCAGTTATAATAGCACGACCCTGTATCCGTATGTTTGCATAGGAGTTGCACAGCGTTCTCAGCGCCGTTAGCTCCATTACCAAGCTTTGCATTCAACATTTGATGCCAGGTACATATCCAACTAGCATTACGACTCTAACTTTCCAAATGTAGGTCTTTGCTTTCACCAGAGTGCTTTCACTCCATTTGGGCCTTCAGAGTTTACCAGAGTCTGTGCCGTGTACACTGGAACAAATGAAATTTAATGAAATATGTAAAAGTTTCCATATTTTATGCAATTCTTATCCTTGTAAGTCAATTTATAATTGCAAAATTAACTAAAGTTATCGTATTCTATTCTATTTCCTTCAGTAATTCAATAAATAAAGCCAAGCATAAAAAAGTTTGCATATTCTGTTTTACTTTATTTCGTTCACCTCCATTTCACTGATCACTGCTGACGACGGTCGGCCCCCCTGCGGTGCGGAGGCACAGGGTCTAATTCAAGCGATGGAAAGCGCCAGCGTAAATGCAGCTCGTGTAATTCCAACGCAACCTTTCAGTCATTAACCAAATTTTCTTCTTGCAGACCCGAGCTACAAGTCGGCGTGGGGGTCACCGGCATCCCCAGCTCCCCAGTCGCAAGGTGGGTGCACGTGGGGGCCTCACACCCCCCCATCAGTATCAGTCAGAGGCGTAAGGTGTTCCATAAAGGATGCCGAATTTGACCAGAATGGCTTCGCGGTTCGAGAGCGTTGCTGTGATGTAAACTGTTCTTTAATGTACAGCGTAAAATTTCTCTAAAGAAAGAAGCTAAAAGCCATTGATAGAAGTAAGGAGAGGTATCAAGTATGATACAAGAGGGCCTTCAAGCTATAAAACCTAAAATTGTCGCTCCATTCAAAGTTTGTGATCTTTATGGAGCATTGCATGGATGGGTGAGTTGATGCTCTTCTCTGGAACTCTTGCCGAGGCATGAGGTCACATGAGGTGTTGGTGCCACATTGCCGAGGTATGAGGTCACATGAGGTGCTGGTGCCACATTGCCGAGGCATGAAGTCACATGAGGTGCTGGTGCCACATTGCCGAGGCATGAGGTCACATGAGGTACTGAAGCCACATAGCTCCTCCTACCCTGCAAAGTCGTGCCCATGATGCGGCTGCGACATGCCACACCTTTGTTTCATCACACCGCTTCTAGGTGGTCCGCTCTGCTACTCCGTCGCCATTTGTGTTACAGAACTTCAGGTCATTCATCCCGGGTCCACTCGCGTTTGTGTCTTGGTTTTCTAATGAAGCTCATGCTATAAGTCATGCCAAAAAGGTATTTTAATCAGCTACTAATCCCTGAACGTACTTTTATCACACGTAAAAATCGAGTACTTGTTTCTCAAAGTAAAACTTTCCAGCATGTGCACCATGCTCATATACGAATATACCATCATACTGATCAGGCCACATCTTGTGTCCATAAATTTCCTCGAGACCAACACGCTTACGACGGTCTGCTGTGTCCTCACATTGAGGTCTCGGGCGGCGCAGCGAGACATTTTCGTTGCTCCTAATGACCGAGCAGCCGCAGCTCTTTGCCCTGCTGTGGGGTGCCACATGTCTCGCTGGTGCTGCATCTCGCTGGGGTTGAGCCTGGGATAGAGTCTCGCTGTCGTTGTATGTCCGCGGGATCATGCCTCGCGGGTACTATAATTCAATGGGATCAAATGTCTCTGAAACTACAGCACATTTCTTTAGCATCATATCTATCTGGGTTGCACTCCATCGTTTTATCGTTACTAATTTATCGTTACTACTGCACCTATTATACTGTATCGTTACTACTGCACCTATTATACTGTATCGTTACTACTGCACTTAATGAACTGAAGCTGACCCCACGGCGGCCATTGTAGGCGCGGTAGACAAACGTATTCATCGTTAGTTTTCAAAACTTTGACCTATTTGGCGAAGTCGATCACGTAACGGCGGCCGGATTGGTCCCGAAATAAATTAGAAGGCTAAATTCTCCGAAGAGAATTTCTGGAGCAGCAGCAGCAGGGTCTCGGCCGCTGTTTTCACTGCACTGAAGCTCAGGGTGTAGTTTTAGCCATTGAGCCGAAGCCAAGGGCTCACATTTTAGCCATTAAGCCAAAGCCAAGGGCTCTCATTTTAGCCATTAGGCCGAAGCCAAGGGCTCTCATTTTAGCCATTGAGCCGAAGCCAAGGGCTCACATTTTAGCCATTAAGCCGAAGCCAAGGGCTCTCATTTTAGCCATTGAGCCGAAGCCAAAGGCCACTCAAGGCACATTAAACTCCAATAACAGCACTAGACACCAGACACAGCCTGGCCCTAAGCCCCCAACACACATCACTCCAGGCACACTAGACACCAGACACAGCCTGGCCCTAAGCCCCCAACACACATCACTCCAGGCACACTAGACACCAGACACAGCCTGGCCCTAAGCCCCCAACACACATCACTCCAGGCACACTAGACACCAGACACAGCCTGGCCCTAAGCCCCCAACACACATCACTCCAGGCACACTAGACGTCAGACACATTAGAACCCAGGCACACCACAATACCGACCCGTTAAACCCCAGACTCCAGACACAACCTGCTCGTGATACATGGCATTCCAGACGCACTAGACCCCAGGTGCACAAGACTTCAGGCACACTAAACTTCAGGCACACTAGACCCCAGGCGCACGAAACTTCAGGCACATTAGACCCCAGGTGCACAAGACTTCAGGCACACTAGACCCCAGGTGCACAAGAGTTCAGGCACACTAGACCCCAGGCGCCCATTACTCTAGACCCAAAAAACTAGACCGCGCAGACCCCAGAGAGTGGAGCTCATCACGGGGGGTCAGATGACGCCATTTTGTTTCCGGCTCACAGAGGAGCTGTGGGCAAAATTCTGCGGCCGCTGATCAGGCCGACGCCGTCACGGGGCGCTGGGGAAAGGAAGAGGGTGATTGGGACGGCTTATTGGCTGGTTTTTCCGTAGCTTATATCGCGTGAATCCAAACTAACCCTAAAAGATGAGCGTTATTTGTTATTATGCAACACCGCTGTTTCACATTTAGACGTTCTTTTTACAACTGCATCGAGTTTTACTATTAAAATCCAGTTTGTGCCGAGACGTGGTGCTCATCGACGCAACATTCGCTGTTGGCTTCACCCCTTCGTTGAATATTTTTCGTTTGTTTTATGGAAAAGATATATTGAATAGTAATACAGTAAATTGGCCACGTGTTATTGCAAACGCTTCTATGCGACTGAAATAAATATTTTTGTGAAAAGTCTACGGTATTTGAATCAAACATTTAAATTACTTTTCAAATTGAACATGTAATTTGAACCTAATATTTCCTCTCAGTTTGTAACAAAGGTATTTCCACATTAACAAGACACTGATTATTTCATGTAAAAATGTATTCACTTGCATCAGTGAATAAAAACTGAGATTATTTACCGACTGCACTCATACGTTTTGACATGAAAAAGAATTTTCGAACGAGGTGTGACTGCTGTGTGTGGTAGAGACAAGTAACTTTTGAAAAACATTTGTTCTGAAGCCAGCTTTTAATGGAAGTATTCCAACTAGTCGTAGTCACCGTAACTCCAGTCAGACACGACTGAGCTGCAAAAGCATCCGTACATTCAGTGGCTAAGATTAATGTTATTTTATGTATAGCAACATGCACAATGTTATTTTTTGTATTGCAACATGCACAATGTTATGTTTTGTATTGCAACATGCGCAATGTTATTTTTTGTATTGCAACATGCACAATACTATTTTTTGTATTGCAACATGCGCAATGTTATTTTATGTATTGCAACATGCAAAATGTTATGTTGTGTATTGCAACATAATTTTTTTTATGTTATTTATTGCAGCATCAATGCTATGTTATGTATCGCAACATACACAATAATTTGTTCTCCTATCGCTGCGCAGGCATTCAGCTCTGTGTACAGGTTGCAAGTTCAAATTGTCAAAATTATGGACGATATTGTAACATGTGCAATACCAAATAATGAATTAAGATGAATTCTGAATTTGCCATGTGATTTTCTACGGGCTAGAAGGTACAAAAAGAAGATGAGATACAATGCAAGAAGAGGTTAGTTAGTTTGCATAAGCAGGCTAGGTAAGCGTGGGTAAAGGGACTAGGGAACTTGTATGAGCAGGCTTGGTAGCATAAATAATTATTAAATAGCAGATAGATACCAAACCGTAATTTCGGTAACTTAATTTAAATAAAAAAGGAAGCGAATAGATCTAGAATACACGGAAATGTGGGAATGAAATTAAATAAAAAAGGAATCGAATAGATATAGAATAGACGGAAATGTGAGAATGAAAGATTCAGATGAAATGAAATTGCACAGCAGGTCAGTTTTGAATTACATATTCCTCACTGGAGCTGACGTGCGCCAGAAGATTCAAGCGAGAGCGCTCTCTTGCTGACCGAGGACTGCCACAGAAAATCAGATTACTGCAGAGCACAAGTAGAAGGAGAAGTAGTACTGCAAAGTAGAAGACTGTAAGTGAATCATCATAGTAGGAGAGGCAATACACAGTTATAGTGTAACATGAGATACACAGCTCAGTGTATTAATTAACTAAACACTTAATACGCAAACCGACACTTCAAGGCTCGTGTCAAGATCCTGTGACTCTGAGAAGTAACGATGGGCGCGCATTGTCACTCCATTTTTTCATTCCAATGCGCCTTTTATTCGTCCAAATTTAATTCATACTGTTGAGGTGTGAAAAAGTTCGTAAACGTGCGTAAATGTAGATTAAAAAGCTATGAAGAAAGCGAGAATAAGCAGGGTGGAAGAGAGAAAGAGAGAGAGAGAGGAAGTGAGAGGGAAGGAGCAGAGGCCGCGTGAGATGTACAATGGATGGTTGACTTTAAAGGTGCGCTGCTGTGGTGGTGGTGGTGGCACGTGTGGGGCAGTTGTGGCTGTGGTGCGCTGCTGTGGTGGTGGNCGTGTGGGGCAGTTGTGGCTGTGTTCATCCACCTGCATCACCATAATTCACCTGGAGACTCGCATACACCTGCTTGCTCCACATCCACCTGCTTGCTCCAAATCCACCTGAATACCCCACAGCCCGGCAGCTACCATTCAGGAGACAGCTGCCAGCTACCAGACCATTCAAAACACAGATTTTAAAGCTAAATTTCATTTAAACGACTGTAATATGTACTCGAATTTATGTACTCTAGATTATTTCACAATGTTTATTACTATATTTTTGTTACTATATTGAGCTCAATAAATGCGTTCTTGGCTAGTGTCCACAAAAATATTTAAATGAAACTTCATAATTGAATTTCAGCACCATTTATGACTTGCAGCTTCAAACTCATTCTGACTTGCGTTACACATCGCAACCAAAACCAGGTCACATTACAGATTTTTCTTGAGCATTGTCTCCAAATATCACTTACAGATATTATAAATTATCTTGAGCATTACCAGTAAATACCATAGTCAAATTCTTCGATTTCCTTGAACATTACCAATAAACATAGCAGCCAGATTTTTTAACACTACACAGCACACAGTAGCAGAACAACCACTGTTTCTAATGGATAACGCATCATCGCAAAACATGAATCCCACATTCTCCAGATTTTCTTGAACATCACCACTAAACATCACCGCCGGATTCTCCAGATTTTATTGGACGTCAGAAGGAGCGCTTGCGGCGGCCGTGTAGCCATCAAAGTTATCTTTGTGTCACAGATAATGAGGTTTGCCACCTCGCTGACTGCTCTAAGGGATTCCCCCACACAATGACAGCAATGATCCCTTGTTGTCAGATGAGCTTTTGTTCGCTGATGAGAGGAGAAGGACTACAAGAAGCCTAGCCTCCGGCAAGACCAGAAAGGATCTCCAACAGCCTACTTATGAGGCCTCTTTCTGGCCGGCGACGCGGTAAAGGCAGTCCAGATGTAACGAAGCTGTCTTCTCTTGTATCTTGGATACGCACGTTCGACTAAGTATGTGCATCAGAAATTGAGGCCCGTCTGTTGAGATGTGCAGCATTTCTTGGATCTTCGTTCTGATGTGCGGAGTTGATTACATTCTAATTATTGAAGCTGGAGACTGCCAAGGTTCATGTTTGTAAATTAAAATCTGTCCATTCGATGTGGGACACGTAATATTCAATTTGTAAATGCCTTTTGAAAATAAAATCGTTGCTTGAGGTGAGCTTAAGAAGGAGATCAATTACTGTGTCACTTCTTAAAATGTATGAGAAATTTCTTTTTCATCAATAATTGGAATACGTAAATGAAAAATCTCAGAGTTTTAGTTCTGTTCAGTCATTTTCAAGATCAGAATAAATGTTAGCTGTGAATTATTAGCCCGATATGACGATATTCTAAAATAAATAGACAAAAATGAATAAATACGGTCTCAGGAATCTGCCAGCTTCCTGGTTCAAGAGACAATAGTAAAGATCTTAACTTTTACCTGCACGGCCTATCAGATGTGGCACTTGCTGGCGTAACTAGTGCTGGATTATACTGTAGAGATTTATTTTCTCATCACACTTGACTGCTTACCTGACTCTTACCCGCATCGTAACAGGTGCCTTCAGTTAGTTATACTTCTGGCCTTCACAGCTCGGTTATAGCATCTGATCATGCAGTGAAGTTCTGCGATAATTCACACAATGAAGAGTTGAACCGATATAATGGATTTCATTGCTGAGATGAGACGCTGCCATTTTGATTCTTCCTAACTTTGTCCTCAACATTTCCTTGCCTCATCATATATACGTGGGAATGAGAACTTTTGCCCTTAGGTGACCCGGCAGTATTTCATACAAATAAAATAAAGCCTCAGCGCTAACATTTATAAAAGTTGTTCAAATCCCCCATTTTAGCATAAGCCACATGAACCGAAGAACCAGTCATCACTATCCTGAGTGAGATGAAGCGAATAGGTTTGCCGAAAATCTGAAAAACGAGAAAAGCTCTCAAACGTGTGTGACCGTACCAAGGTGAGGCCCCTGCTCTGTGCAGAGTGGCGTCAGGTCGGGCCAAAAGACGAGATCATCACTGCAGGCCACTGGAGTCTTGCTTGTTTTGAGAAAGAAACCCTTTGATACCACAACTCACGAGCATTTGTCCACATTTGATCAAAGCTCGTCTATTGTGTCCCCCAACAGCACATAACACGGGGCCAGATGTACGATGTTTTGCACGACTCCTGTTCCAAGAAATCTCCGACGGTCATCTAACTAAAAAAGTCTTGACAGTATTGTAGCAGAAAGTACAATTTAGGCCGGTATTAAGGTGTCCCTGCGACTAAGGTTAACTTAGGGGACTCAGGTTTCCCTCAAAAGGTGAAACATTGCTGCGTGCCTTAGTGTGTCTTCTATAAGTGCATGGTTGACGTTTGTTCGTTTTAGTTGTCATTTGTTTAAATAATTTTTCTACCATTAATCATTTATTTACATTTTTTGTTACTTCGTATCCAATTTAATATCATCAGAGTCTCTATTTTGGTGCTCATTTACCGTTCAAAAACACAAATTCTAAAGCTAAATTTCATTCAAACGATTCTGGAACCAGTTTTGGACAGTGTTTTTCTATAAAAATTTTTATATCACGGCCAATTTTTCATGAATCAGATGGTCTTTTCCACCACCGCTTCGGAATGTGCATAAATGTACCCTGCATGTGCTGTAATTGTAACGTCCGACGCACTATGTCTGCCATTGCACATTTACAGTAGGATTGACAAAAATTGTAAAAGAAGATAATTTTGATCAGCATCATTGCGCAAAAACTTCACTGTGGGCACACATTGTAAATTCGTGGACACAACATAAAAATCATGTGACTAGAACCGCAAAGTCACGAGACTTGAATGGCTATTCACGTGTCATAAAAATGCCAGAGCGGTTGTGTCTCATCGATCACGACGTTCCCTCGGCATTACCCTCATTTGAACACCGTAACCAAAGCCCTTTTCTGTCCGCTTTTTGGAAGAGCCTGACGCAGTCGCGCTAGAGGGCCCTGTGATTTAGTCGGTGTCGATAGAGTGGAGTTTAGTTTTGATATTTAGATACGGTGGGGTCGGCCTCTCAACTGCTGCTTAGGGTGGAGGGTGCACATTGGTCCCGCTATGCACAACGTCCCTCGAACCCTCATCAAACACTGCGGACGCCCGAGCAAATGAAGTAATGGTTCGTTAAGGGAGTGAACACAGAGGCGCTAAGTGATGTCGATCTTATATTTATTTACTAGCGGGAGAGCGTGCAAAAATTGTGACAGAACTTAGATCAATGGGGAATTTTAATGAGTCTCCCTAGGAGTGAGGATCACGGTTTCTATGCGCTGACACTGTTGAGAGCGTCGCAGCAATTTATGTAATTTTAGAATGAAGGATTCCATGTACGGAAAGTTCTCTTCAGAAATCAGCAACTGTTTGGGCTTGAAAATATTTCAAATTTATCAGTCATTTCAGAAAAGGTTAGAATAGAAAAGTGAAATAAGATTTCAGGAACGAGCGCAACTTAGTGAAGCTGATCAATTAGGCCAACTTTTCCCAGCCAGCGATGAGCTCATCAAGCCTCCATTATAGTTATTTATAAAAAACTCGCAAGCTGCTTGGAAAATTTGGTCCCTTATTTTTCTCCTGCATATTAGGTGCATTTAATCCTCTTGCAACAATCAGCGAATCATTAGAGGTGTTAATCCGCTCGCGTCCCTGATCCGTTCCCTCGCTCGGGACCCTGTCTCGAGGCACCAAATCAAGGGTCCCCAGGGCTGGGAGTGGGAGCCCTAAAACAACCCGAGGGACCCTCAGGATCAAGTCCACTCCTCGACGTCGTCCAGAAGACCTCGAGGTCAGTTGTGTTCCTTAGGGAAACGAAGTGCATTGGGATGTGTTCTGTACAGTAGTGTTATCTGCCCACTCTTCGTATTGTTCTCTTGTTGCTTCAACCTTAGTGTTCTTCGTTTCATTTGTGAGTTGAAGGAAACATAACTTCAACGGTCTACATTATGTACAGTCTTCTAATTTGCTTTAACGAGCTCTAATTGCTTTTTTTGACGCAAATATTTTCCGTGCCATTTGATGTTCGATCTAGCTAATGCCGCTCTTTGCGTGGACCACTATACACAGAGCGGTTGTTTGCTGGCACTGATCGAGCTCTCGATGCGAGCCATGTTATTGCTACAAACTAACCTTCAAAGAGAAAACATCAACAGCTTCGCTGTTCTCAAAATGTGTAATGACCGGCCTACTTTTAACGAGAGATCGCGAAG
Source organism: Orchestia grillus (assembly GCA_014899125.1). NCBI lineage: Eukaryota > Metazoa > Arthropoda > Malacostraca > Amphipoda > Talitridae > Orchestia > Orchestia grillus. Next base: position 14,235 of record VOMN01127885.1, read on the forward strand.
AAACAGCTCGTCATATCCGTTGCAATTAAGTCTGTAAGAATTCCTGTTGACGTCAGCTGCACCGTCGTCACGTCCAGTTACTTTCACAACATGTTGTGACGCACGTGAAGGAGGCTGGTGAGATATGAAACACAAAGTAAGGAAGCAAAATTTCTCTAATAAAATTTGCTGCATAGTTTTCCATTTTCAAACGATGACTTGTAAATAAACGTATCAAATGAAACAGGTTTTGCTTGCAAGAAATTGGTATGAAAAATGGACTGATGTGCTTAGTCGATGCTCAAATATCCAATTAATTTCTTGCCCGTTTTTTGTGTAGCACAGAGCGCTGATGATTCTGCTTTCGAGCTTCCCCCGTGGACACAGGTTTGCAGCTCTTAAGGTTAGTCTTCTGTGTTGATGACATCACAACTGAGCAGCCTCTTGGCAGGAAACGAAGCGGTACACGAGTTCATTGCTCGCCTCAGAGTTGGCGTATTTTGTGTGCGCAGTCTACACTACAGGAGGGTCTGGTCAAATCGACTGAGTTGTTAAAATACTATTTTTTTCACTGCTCCCTGGTGTGCGTTAACGGCGGAGGTTATGAAATCGCCTGATGTATGGACATCTGATGAGTGCATTGCACTGCTCTATCAGTTCTACGGAATATCACCGCACTGTTTCTTGAATATTACCGATGATCGTTCTCAAACCCCCCAAAATTCTGCGGGGACGCCCAGAAAACCTACTGTTACGAATGTGCATCAGGAAATTTAACTTAATAATCTCACCGTTAACCTTAAGTATTATAAGAAAAAATTAAACCGAACACCAAATCAACCTTGCTTTTAGTGAACGTAAAAATCGTACGAAATTTCGTCGGACTTGTAAGTGGCCAGAACTTCAGGGGACGAGAGCTGCACCTGACACGACCGGCTCCTCTGGCCGCTGGACTGCCTCGGTGGGCACAACCATGGCTGCGCAAATCGATCCAAACGTCCTCTATTGATTGTCGGTTTGCATGCCGCTTGTCGGAGCGCTGCGAGGGACTTGCTTTCAAGGGATACTTTTGGAGCGTGGAGTCAGAGACCATTTTCGTCGTAGTGCTGTTCCTCATTACAAATGTTTCCTAACAATCGAACTTCAGAAGCTATGCAGTACCGCATTTTTGAATTTGAGTAGCTGCACAAACGTTAATAATGAAATGCACAGTTGGTTCGGTGACATTGGGTAGTTTTGGGTTGAGAAATTTTTTTTTTTTATTACAGTGCGAGCACTATTGCAGTATTAGGTTGCGGTGCTTACCCCCGCTGCAAAAATATTCAGTAATACAATCAGCTTCAGCATCGGGAAATAGTTCTAATTCTTTCTAATGAATCTAACCTCCCTGAATACTAACGTTGTATGAGAAATGAATATTAGATCTGTCTCCGAATTTAGTAGGTTCTTCAGTAGGTCTCCGAATAAGAGTGCATCAACAGAATAGGCACACTGTTCCCGTTAAATGAGAATGGACGAAAAAAGTATAATTATTGTGATAAGTGTTAAGAAAAATAATTTATACTCATAAAGTATGAGCTCGGGTAAACTTTCCGATCAAGTATTCTACTCGTACTTTGTCGGCAACATATGACCAGTTCATTTATAAATTGTGAGCCCACCAAGATGATAAAAGTCTGGATGAAACTCGATAACTTTTTCTTTCTATCACATCTGTGATTTACGCGCTCAATTGACTGAAGTATAGTCTCAACGTCATATCTGCCTCCTTCAAACAGATTCTCTCAGACGAGCACACCAAACGTCACTGCAGAGTTTTTTTGGTCACCGACTCGTGTGTTCCCAAATGCCAGAAAGTTTCGTGGATGTTTCTCTAAAGAAGCCCCCGATTCCGAGCTGTTAAGTATTCCAGAGACGCCTTGCCGTCCGCCGGGAGTGCTGCATTATTCAGCGAAGATTCCTGGTGTGGTTGCCTGCGATCGCTGAGCTCCACACAAAGCACACAGGTCTTCTGATTGGCTCGCATTTTGAGGCATAAAAAGCCTCAGAAACTAGTGTAAAAAATAAACAGATAACCCGTCGCTTTTAAAGAGAATTTAGAAACTGCGAAATAGTCATCAACAGACCAGAGGTAGTTTTCATTATCCAAATGTGACAGGACGAGAAGGTGGGAAAAACCATTCCAAGTGGCGGAACTGCGAGCAGATCTTCCAAAAGAGGGTCGATTTAGCTGCACGTCTTGATATAGCGGTTGTTGTAGGCTCGCTGTTACGGCACCTGCGAGGCATTAAGGCAGCGATGGAGACTAATGTGGACGGCTTCACACTTCTCAGAACTGGTTAGATACTCTGCCGCTGTAATGGGTTAATGGAAATTACCCCTTTTCGATAAAACATGGCGCATGCGAACACCTCGAAGCGTTGCAACTGAAGCGATGATCAGTCGCCCGAGGTCGATCCATACAGACTGCCAGAATTTTGACTAAAATGTAAAGACTGGAATAAAACTAATATGAATTATAATAAAATTGAAATTTCGAATTTAGAAAAAACTTCTCAGTCTTCGATACTTTTGAAAACTTAGAGTATTATGGGCCAGTGAATTCTTTTGTACGTAAATTCGTGAGGGAGGCGTGTGCTGAATTTCAGATTCCTTATACGCAGACGTTTCGTTAACAGATTGCGGGCCCTAAAACTTGAAATTTAATTCGGTAAGAAGATCACGGATTCGAGTGCAGTGAAACGTTTCCTCGTGAAAGAACTCATCCCGCGGAGCAGCTTCTGCCATCTTCAACAGTTTTTGCATGCTTTGTGTCCAAATTTGAAGGAAAGAAAGTAGATTTCAAGCATAAGATAATTTGAAGATTATAGTAGTTCATTTTATGAAATACTATAAAGAACTTTCTTGAATTAAAATACGTAATATTGTTATTCCAATGAATCCTATCAGCAGAATAGGACTTGAAGAAAGTTACTGGCAACAATTTATTATGTAGACATTCGAAGACAGGTCAAATTGTTGTAAGCTATGTGACTTACCAACATTATTCTTGCAAATCTGCAGGCAGATTTGTTCTCGCCCTCCTTTCCTACCAGACAAGGCCTTCACTTCAGTATGAACTTCTTAAATCATTCATCTATTACCATACCGTAATCAATAACGCTTCGAATTCAAATACGTTGAAATTTAATACTCAAAACTTCAGCAGCTATCATGTGAATGTTACAATGCGAGCAGTTACAGATGATTTTTAGCGTTATTTGAGTATTTTTATACTTTTTGCAATAGTTTTCCTATTTTGTAATTATAGCGTTGTTTAGCTTAATTAAAAGTTCTTTAGGACTTCAAGGTCCTAAAGTGAGAAAAATGCCAGCCGTCATCAAACTTCGGTGCCGACGGCGGTCAGAAGAAAGGTGTCTCGAAAGTGCTCGACTTCAAGGGAGTGTTGACCAAAGAGCTCGTGAGGCCAACTCGACTAAAAGGCCGTGGGACATTTGGTCTTCAACTCCATTAATTTGAAGGGAAAAACGCCGCACTCGAACAAAATCAATTGTAAATTTCCTGAAGTTTACGAAGAGAGACTTTTAATTCTCTCGAATGGTCGATGGACTTGAATTGACACCTTAGTCCTCAAAAATCATGCGTCATTCAACGTGTCTCAGCGAATAATGTGGTATAGTGCACATTTTGCAATAAATAGTTCTTTTAAAGAGGAACCGAACTCGTTTACGATACGAAATTAGCTTCAAGAAATGAAGTCATCAGAGAAAAGAGAAGGTCAGCGCCAAAAAATGATTCATTATTCTTGAATTACACACAAGGGTGTGTGAGCATTCCGAGGTGACCTGAATTTGAGGCGTGGAAGGTTAAGTTTTACAAATTATCAGTTTCATTCTGTGTTTTACTGCTTACTGAATTATGTGCCAACAACGGTAAATTTGCCATAACAACAGCACAAATACTTTTTTATTTTGCTATTATATTTTCTGATGTCAATGCACTTTGCGTATCTGTTTTACGTTGTCTGCGACGACTCATTGCAACAGAGGAGTGTGAGCTGTTCTCCAGTCGTGAAGTTTATTGAAAAAAATAAATATATTCCGAAATCTTCCAAATAACTTTTTCGAAAACCCACTAGCTGGTGGGTCATCTTTTCCTTAGAAAATTTTGAACTGTAAAAAATCCTGTATAAAACCATCGTCCTGTAAAACCAGGAAACATATTGAAACTGTAAATTCATAGATTTACTTCATTGCTTCCTGCTGAACTTCTCACTTTCAAAAAAGAATTTTTGATTGGCGGAAAAGTTTCATTGAAAGTTCCTCGCGTCTCTTGCGTAAAATAGTCATCGACAGAGCCATGGTAGTACTCTCGCCGAATGCAGCTGACTGAGGAGGGCATCAAGCTGTTCTGGGAGGTAGAACGCGTTTATACTTGTAGAAGTTAGGCGAAGAGTATCGTCTCAATCAATTCCGGGGGGTAGAACTGCGTGCTGTTTATATGTGTAGAGGTTAGGCGAAGAATATCGTCTCAATTATGCTGCTTCTATTAGACGCTCCGCGCCATAAACGGCGGGACGAATAATGTTAATTTCTCAAGATGCCCTTTTATTTACGGTAACTCTGACATGAAATAATGTTATATGTAGTATCACTGATACGCACTGCCTTCTCTGACAGTCTCGCTATTAGTTTAGGAATACGGACCCGGGAATTTTCTCCTGCTAAATCCTTAAGAGCGTGCCAGAGGGACGGACGAACCAGCCAACCAAGCAACACGACTATTATTACATAGTGGGATTTTTTCAATGTTCAATAAGTATTCCATTAAGTTTAAGTTGTGGGTTGTTTTAGATCGTTTATGGTTGTCGAGATATTTAACTGGGGGTCAATATTTTAAATTCACCTACGACGCTAAAACGAGCGAGATCAGCTCAGACAAAGACCGGATCAGAACCTGTTCTTTACAATCACCTAACCGTGTCTATTCCAATTGAATTCCTGCAACGAGTGGAATTCAGACACTCTTGGGAACAAAGATTTTAGTCTCGAAATCAAGTAACTTTTTCATTTAAAATCAGGAGCTGAGAAGACTTCACACTGACCGACCTCCAAAGAAGCCTCCCTTGGAGAACAAACACGAAGACTTCCTTATTGACTCCCCGTGCGAGTCCGAGATCAGGGGATGGTCATTCTCAAATTTCTAACCTTGTTCAAGTGTTCCAGGCAAATATCTTGTCTTTTGTGAGGATATTTACTCAAAGATGTTCGTTGAAACAAGTTTCGCGTGAAATATTGCTAAAGAATTGTTTTGCGTTGAGAAATTGAAGAAATTCACGCAACGAACATTTAAAACTAATAACTAAGAATTAGCTAGGATATTTTCTTTTACCTGCACAGTGCTCTCTGCATTTAATTCGTAATACGAATGAAGCATCGCTAAAAACGCTGGTTTCCGTTGGTGCACCCGAGAGTTTTTTTCGTTCGACGAAATTTCTCTGGTCGCAAATTTATAAAGCAGAGGTCAAACTTTTTATTTGGTGAATGCTCGCTGAAATTTGATAGCCCGCTTGATTATTAAAGCTCGAGGCGGTGTATAAATATTTTGTTACGATACATGTTAATAAGTAACTGGGGAACCGCATTATTATTTCCAGTTAAGGTGTTACATTTTCCATCAAGGCTTTGGCCTGAAACAATTTAGGCTTGTAAGTCTCGTTTCAATGAAGTCGTCTTGGCTTGACTACCTATATTGCCTTACATTTCTGCTCATCAAATTTTGACTTAAACAAAGTATGCTGTACATCAAAATTGTAGTATATCTTCGTCAAGCAAATATTGGCTCAACAGAGTATACTTCTCATCAAAATTATATTTTCACCCCTGAATACGTGCTGTGTTGTGTTTAATGGCCAGAAAGCGTGAGAAATAAAATTTGCGAGACAACTGAATTTACCTTCAACAGCGAATACTTTGGATCGCTTATATTATATTATCGTGCAGTAAATTTTGCCTTGACAGATACTGTACATCAAAATTATATTTTCACGCAGTAAATTTCCGCCTAAGCAGAGTATAGTGTACATCAATATTATGAGCAGCTGAAGGCTGTCGCGAGCCAACCCTTGCAATTTATGCAGCGTGGAGGGTGCAGTCACGCGTAGCCTTCATATTTTGAATGCCATTTCCACAATTGTCTCTCCATTGAACATCTCGCATCACAGTATGGGTTTCTCAGCCTCTCTGTTACAGACTAGCAAAAATTATATTTGGAGATCGGTGCATAGGCTTCTATGCAGGACTCATTGACTAACTTTTTTAACTTCAAAAAACACGGGTGCCTTGCCAATTTTACGTTCCCATCTGAGATCCTGCCCGGACTGCTCCATCGAAGCGTCCCCTCTTTTGTGCTGGTGCAGTCGAAGCATAAGTTACGATTGTCATTTGTCCTCCCATAGCTGAGCGCACCTCAACAATGGAACGCTGCCTTCTGAAAAAAGGCGAAAGTGTCTAAGTTTTCGACAGAAAAACGTGCACGTGAACTCTGTCCAAAGAAAAGAGGAGTGAAGGAACAATAATTGTACTCTGAGATGACGCCGTCGGTCGTTGGACATTCGAAAGTAATGAATGATTACTTTACTTCGTTTCGTTACTTCGTTCAACGAAGTAATGAAGAAAGCGGAGGCTTCTGATGAATTCGTGGTCGACTTAAGCCTTAAAATCATGAGAAGACCAGCAGGATTTTTTATATGTGGTAATAAAAACTATGTAAAAACTGATTTAAGAAGAGCTTTCTAACTTTAAACTGATGTATGAAAAGCTATTTAACAGCAAACAATCAGTTGAAATATCATACTGCGTAACCGCAAGCAGATGTTGGAATACTACGCTATAGCGAACATATGTTGGATGTAGAGAATGTTGCGAACGTCACCTGTGTAGCAGCAAACGGATGTGTAAATGGAAATAAGGCATGTGAGGTATTTGTAATGTTGCCGCCGTTTACAGGTTCCTTCATGCCACGATGAAATGCGTAGAACTAAGTTATTTTAAACTCAGTAATCAATTAACCAAATATTCAGTAATTTATCAAGCGTTTTGATTCACACCTGGCAGTCTTGTACGCAGAATTCAATTAAAAATCAAGCTGCACTTTTTTTCAAGCATTTTGCACAGATTTTTTTCGTTGGCACGCTCTTTATCATGATTTTTCTGTAAAATTGACAACTTATCGCTAACAAAACTCTGAGAGACTCCTGATAGGGATGTTTCGAGGATGTTTTTAGCATTCTTGAAGAAAAAGTCAGTTTATCTACCAGAGCAATATATATGCCATCTAACTTCCCTGAGGTACAAATCAAACACACCGGCTGAAATCCGTAGACTTTTTCTATAATTGTTCAATTATAATTGAACAGCTAATAATTATTAGCTAGAGATTTGGCTGCGGTAGCTGAACCGAACGAAGTCCGCTCCGAGTCTCAACATGGAGCTTCTGATGACACGTGTTTCGGTTAGTTAATTCTTTCCAGCAGTGAAAATAGCTTTCATCGAACAACGAGGTATTAATTACGGGTAAATTTACATTGGTAAATACAATTTCAATAATTAACCACAATAATTATTTTATTTAAAATTTTTACTCTAGCAAATTAAAATTTTCACTAATTATTCGGAATAATTATTTCAAACAATAAGTTAACTAAATTATTTGAAACATTGCAAAATTATATTTTTGGCTCTTCTTTAACATAATAGAAAAATTATTACCTTAGCCAATCTTCAACTGAATTTTTTCGAATTGTCTGAAAATTGTACGCAGTTCGGTCTCTTACAATTTCGACGGAAAGTTCAGCATCACAGTTACACGAGAAAGTATCACAACTTTCGGAAATAACTTCGGTGATTTTGAGCTTCAATTTCAAGCGATTTATTGATTTTAATACGGGAAAAAACGAAGTTATGATTTTAAACTTTAATGCCTGAGTGCATGGACGACTCATTGCGTCTTTTGTTGAAGGCTGTCCTACGTGTGTACTTCTTGAATTTCATTGCGTGTAATAGGAAGTTCATAATAACGCTAGTTTCTCTTGGGAAAACTCGTGCACTGTCCATTGAGCAAAATTAAATCTCATTCTCCTTCTGAATATTTGCGTCAGCTGAATATTGCTACCGATTAATTATCAATACCTGCGACCTGTATGATCTCGTATTGGGTGTTAGTGTTCGCATCAGCTCTTGTTGTTCATTTAAAACTCGATTTTTTTATGCGAAAAATTTCATCTTGGAAAACGCATGCTTCAAATAATCAGTTGTGGTTCGTGTACGTAAAGAAATATAAATTCATTTTGACGTTTCTTTGACGGCTACTCATGCTATGAGATTCGAAATCGGGTAAGGTCGTGAAATTCAAAAACGTCGAGATTACTCATTAATCTAAATTCCATGATTAAGATCATTAAGAACAACATTGTTCGTCTATCTTGAGAGAGAGAGAACGTTCTCGGAGCGTTCATCTTAAGAATTTGACTGGGACAGAAGACCAGTGAGCGGAGCCAGACAGCGCTGCAGACGAGCTTCTGTCTCACCTCTGTCGTCCAGATCCTGCCTTTAGAGAGGCACTAATTTGACGACGGTCGAGAAGCCTCCTTTTGTGAGGAGTCAGTCGGGCGTGCGCAGGCCGCCCTAAAAGTTTGGAGTTAGTCAAAACGCCTGAAATTATCTACTACAGCGGCTGAAGATGCATTCCATGCGACGTGGAAATATGGAAATCAAATGAGACGCGAGCTAAGGATGAATTCGTTGAGGCAGGGAGAGAGGAAATGTGAATGCGGATGAGAAGATAGAGCGACAGGTTCAAGAAACTGAGCAAGCATGATGAAACATGTGCGAATGCTCACGATAAGTTACACACTTGCAGGTTTCATTACGTTGTTAACAGCATGGTAGAGGGCAGTGAAATGCATAAGGTAAATCAATTAGATCAAGTAAGAATATACGATAGATTTTATTTAGGAAATATAAAATGGAATATGCTGCAGTCATGAATATGATGACTGCTCCAGAGAAGGGAAATCTGAACGCAGCCCTTCATTTATGATTGAGGGGATTCTTAGAAGGGGAACAGGAAAGAAATGCATGCGTATTTCTAAACTTTAACGAGAGAGATACGAGGTTAGTTTTTCATGACTGAATGCAAAATAAATATTCACAGAATGGAGCTTAACTGCCAAGAAATACGTAAAAAGATACAGGATAAAAATTAGTTTAATTCAAGAACGATTCATTCAATTATTGTTTACCAGACCAACTCATCGTCCCCATGTAAAGTTTCCACTGGGTTACGAAGTTTTTTCCGAGATTCCTAGGACGAGGGCGAAGTCACTCCACAAGATGAAAACTCGCATTCTAAAACTCAGAGCTCATATCCGCGCGAGGGAGAAAACGCATACAGACTTTTCCGAGTTGCATCATGGGTATTCATAAGCGGACCGTGATTGCTCTGACAACCCACGCATCGATTGGACATGCATTAGAATGGCCTTCCTTCGGCTCCCTCGCCCGTAATTGGCACAAGACGCCAGCGTTAACGAGGCTGTAGACTTCGAAAAGTCCTCATGCGATAATTGCGGCCGCGGTCCCTGCATGCGGAATACGTCAGCGCCGTCAGAGACGTGGAAGAAATTCTATCGTCGTGTCTACAGTGCTGCAGCGCAGGCAGATTAGCTTGGTGCAGGGCTGGTGAAACAGCATTCATTTCTCACTTTTGTTCTCTGCTTGCGCAGATGATTGCAAGTACTCGACGTTTTGACTTTTCAACGGATTATTAAGTGAACTAGTTTCCTGTTCTGTCACGGAGAGAGGGCTTATTAACATTTATTTTCCTTTAGCATGTAGTTTCTTTTTCGTCTGTACTAAAATTTCCTTCCCTAAATTCATAAATCTTCATTGTTTATGGACGTTTTTCAAATGGATTGCAATTAGAGTCTTTAGTTTAAACAAACTTTCTCTCAATGACATTGCAGAATTCACATAATATTGTCGACTGAAATTTAATCGTTTTCTGTAGATAACACGACAATTTAGGCCAATATTCGAGATCGTGAAAGTGTTTCAGAAATTTTTCCCATTGTTCAACCTGAGATAACGTCATCTGATTAGCTGATTTATACTTCCAGGTTACGGTCACAATGGTCTGGCCATGTCAAAATCATCGCTGGATGCGCACAGTCCTCACCTCAGGCAGCCTGGTGAGTACCTAAAAACCCACAGGTCCTTAAAGGTTTTTCTTGAGAATCTTCAAACGCCTTGTTCACCTTCACGTAAAAATAACACATTTATTGTTGATATGCTACTGAAACAAATGTGTGTCTTGGTACTTCAGAACTATTATTTGCATGGTGAATAAATACATGTTTGAAACTATAGTGCGTGGCTAAGGAATTATTAGAAGCTCGTTGGAGCTAATTTCAAGTTTATGAGAAACTGAGATGAATCGAGAATGCGAGAGGGCCACTGCGCGCTGACGCTGCCATGACGAGGCCTGATCTTGTGAAGACCTTCGTGGTGCTCCATGGAGTCTGGGGCGAGACGGAGGGGGTGCTACATGGAGNGTGCTGCATGGAGTCTGGGGGCGAGACGGAGGGGGTAATTGATTCCTTCATCAGTAAACTCAGAGCTGTTCGACTCTGTGACCGAAAATCAAATGCATTGCTTCGAGTAAGGGGAAAAAATTCAGGTTGTGTGGAGAGCGAGCCAGCGATGGGAGATCTATGCCGGTAAGTTCGTTTCCTGTGACACTCTTTTTTATAAGACACAATGCATTAACACCGCTGTACATATTTTCTTAATGGTTAAATTTTATTCAGGAATTTTTATCGAGAGTCTGGGTAGCTTTTTAGCACTTCCATGCCACAAATTTTATCTATATGCAAGGTTATGTAAAGAGTATACAAGCGTAGAAAACTATAATTTTCTTTTCCGAAAATTATGAGCACGCTCTTGAGAGTTAGCATTTTACAGATGTAGCGAGAGCTTTGCATATTCGACGCGAAGTATCAGGTGTTGAAATAGGTTTTGCATCTGCGTCCCAACGAAAGAGAGCTAAAAACCTATCCCTCCATGTAGCCATTTCTGCATTGCTTTACAAAATCACTGAAAAATGAGATCTTACTTAAGGCCTGATGAAGATAATCCCAGGTTCGTACGATCATGCTCATTTCAAGCAGGTGAGTGAGCTTCTACTTTTGTTCTATTTTGGTGGCGGTGCGTTGAGGAAGCCTGTTGGCGCTTCCGGGCCTCCCTCGACTGTGATTGCCCTCGTTGTGCTCTCCCCACCCTCATTAGAGGGGAGTGCTGTGGGGTGTGCTGTGGGGGTGTGCTGTGGGGGTGTGCTGTGAGAGTGTACTACGTGGGAGTGTACTGAGTGGGAGTGTACTGAGTGGGAGTGTACTGTGTGGGAGTGTACTG
>VOMN01127896.1:0-10251 GCA_014899125.1 Orchestia grillus
AACCTAACTAACATACCTCTATTGCCTATGGCCTATCCTATGACCCCTGAGGAGAAAGAGACATGTTAAACACATCGCTGCAATAACATCTTGTTCCGAAGGGGCATGTTAAACACATCGCTGCAATAACATCTTGTTCCGAAGGGGCATGTTAAACCCATCGCTGCAATTACATTCAGTGCCGTTTTGACACAACTTAAAACGACCGAGCAAATGGGAAGCAGTTCACTCACCTGCACTCCAGCTAACGTGAAGCCGTTGCTTCATTCAGTAGCACAAAGCTCTGAGAAAGGAGCCTTGTAAAAATTAAGGTATTGTCTTAGTTCAGGCTCACTATTGATACATAACATCGCTAGCGTATGGGCTCTCATTAATGGAGGCCTTGGTTCTTTTCATTATATACGAAGGCTGTATAAGGTGCACAATTTGCAAAGTGGAGCGCCATTCGAGAGCTAGTATGAGGACAATGGTCCTTGCGCTCACGACTGATACGATCGATGGTCCAGTGTGAGGGGCGTACAGCCGGCTTCAAATCTTGGGAATCTTGCCTCCCAATTTTCTCATGACCAGCGCTTGGGAACTTGCTGAGCAGCACAAACGTTTTAAAGGCATGTTTCTTCTCCTTGACCAACCTTAATTGATCATGCAGTTCTAAGCTTCATTTTTAGGGTAACATTTTGAAGTTAAGGATCGCCGTAGTTGAAATACAACGAAGTTGCAGCATTGACATCAGGCAGAGCTCGGTCACTCGATATATACTTATTCTTCTTATGTACTAACGCGGTCGCTCCACATCAGTCTATATTTGTTGGCACCAGACTGAATACAGCGAGGGAATTCCAATTCACACCCTCATACAGCTCGGCAATGGAGCAGCTCAGCAACACGGTGCTGCGAGCTTATGAAGCTCACACGGCCGTGTGGTGCCCCGCAGGCCCAGCCGCAGGGTGTGAGGGTCTGGCCTGCGGGAGTGTATTCAGCACTGGCGTGTGTGCGAGCAGATGTGTGAGCCAGTACAAACTCACACCACAAAGGTGTAAGCTAGCGCAATGTCACGACACAAAGATGCAATATGAGTCTATGGCCTCGTACATACCTGCTTGCAGTGACACCACAAGGCCCCGTACCTACCGCCACACGGCCTGTTACAGGATGGCAGCCTTACGGTCTTTATAACTTTATTATAACTAAGGTCTTTATTCTTAAAAGAAAAATAATTCCACAACAGAAGTCTTACTCTACTGCGCCGAGGCTCTCCAAAATAGCACATTGTAACCTACACTCGAGGGCAGTGCAAGGGATTCTCCGCCCTCGCACATGTGCGAGTCCGACTTGAGCTGTAGGGTCTTTGTTGCACATATCAGCCAGGCAATATGCGAGTACGAGCTCAGCTGCCAGGCGTGCTGTTTACACCGGGCAGGTAACATTGCGACGTCAACACGAACATGAGCAGGACATCCGGCAGCCCCCGCTGCTGGACCAGTCAGTTTCGAGCTGGCTATGGAGTCCACTAGAGCAGCATGAGCTTTTCAAAATCTTCCAAATGAAATACAATATTTCTCCTGAGGTGCACAAGTGCGTAAACACGACAATCTGGCAGCAAGCATGTACGCGTCTGTACTATAGACGCATGCCTGCAGCACGCAGAAGCGTGTCCCTGCAAAAGAGCATAGAGCCATTTCTTCGAGAGCAATTAGAGGAGATGAGCCACAATTGCAGTGGCACCAGCGCTCCAGTACGCTCTCACAGAGCGAGCAAAGGCAAGACTCGCGTAAACAAGGTTGCAATTGTCCCACTCGCCAGCAAAATACTACGAGATGAAGGGCCGGACAGCTGAGAGCGACTCCGAGCTCTGATGATGAAGTAGCTGCACCTTATGGTCTGCAGGGACAGCGGAATGGGGACACTACGAGGGGGAAACGAGCATCACAGGATGTTTATGTGGAGTTAACTCCATCATCAAAACGACTTAACCTTTTACGGACACTATTCATTTTGAAGTGTAAACTGGCCTTTTTCTTTCATTCGAATTACGCATGTTTGAATCAATGTTCGAACATAAAAATAACATGATGGTAAACTGCAGCAGGGGCCATAAGCCGCACGTTCGCTACCAGATGTTGAAAGGTGAATTTGCGCCCATTAAGGTAATGTCAAAGTAACGTAGGACATGAGAGTCAGGTCAGGCAATAGAAGGCTGAAGCTCAAATAGATCTCAAATCGTGAAAGCTTCGTAAAATGGCGATTGTATTGATATATTTTCCAGCTTAACACTCACGATAATGAAGAAATCAGTGTTTCTGAACACCTCTCTCAAGTCTCATGCTGCATTTTAAATGAATCCCTCTCAGCTGAGCAAAACACCATCGACTGTCTTGGAAATACGTACGAGCGTAACAGTGGGATAACGGTACAGAAAATGGGAATTCCAAAATTATTTAGTCTATCTGATAGGAGAATAGTGACATACAAGTACTGTAAGTATCTTAGGGACGGATGATGCTTTTTCAAGTATTCCCGACTCGGACTGACCCAGAAAGTAAATTGCAGATACTGTAGACGCGAGCACCGTCACAAGCGTTACGCAAATGGTTTCCTTCACCCAAAATAATCCATCTATAACGTCGCGGTCTTCAGGAGCGATGTTCCTAAGTTACTATTACTATTTTTGAGGACGTGGTGACTGCGTGCAGTACGTGCCACTCTAAGACATGCGAGCTACAGTAGCTGCAGGCAACAAGTGCCGACACGACAAAACGAGCAACACAAAACACGAACTTTTTGAAGCACCTGTGCACCATACGGGCAACAAGTAAATCATGAGTCATTATTTCCTGATAATTTTCTTGATCAGGTTACTGCCGATCCAACAATGTTAACAGCTGCTGTAACTGCTGTTACTGCTGTACGGCCCTGAAGTTGCCCCCCCCCCCTCCGGAGCTGGCGGCGTTGCCCGAGGGAGACATCGCTCCAGAGGTAAAATAAATAAACAAGGCCGTCCAAATTGAATCAGGATCCATTTAGCGTGAGAGCGAACTCGGAGGGGAGACTGTAGCACAAAACTAATTAGATACGCTCTTGCCAATGAGCGATATGAGGGAGTTCAATGGGTTGAGCCAATCGAGGCCCAACCTGCAGCCCTGAACAGCAGACCACCGTCACGACACCCACCCGCACGGGGCTGGGAGGGAGCTCGAGGATGGGTTCCCTCCAGACTACACCAAGCAACCTAAACAATTGTAGGGAAAATTATACTGATGATATTACGCCGGGGCATTTTTTCATCCGTAGGAAATTAAATACTTCTAAAGAGTTTTTCGCGGAAAATAGAAGTGGCTTTTCAAATTTCTCCCATTGGAGATTTATTTGTTTATAACATAAGGCCGTTGAATCACGACGTTTTGCCAATCCTCGATAGATAGGCAAAATGTGACACAAATTACGCTGCCTAAAGCCTTTGCATGTATCTAGCCAGTTAGCATACACCCGTGATTGACAGCTGCAGCACGAAAGAGAAATACTCCTAATAAAATTAGTAATTCATAACTTATCGAAAAAACAATTGGTCAGAATACACCAAAGTATACTCGTTAATTAGCCCGATATCGTGAGACGGAAGAAAGCCCAGAGGGACGGCTGGAGACAAGCTTGACCACTCACTAATTTCTTGAGACTGGCCGACCGCCGCGACGTCCGGGTGGTGGTGACGTGCAGTCACCACCACCCGGAGAATAGTGACATACAACCTGGCCCAACACCCAAGCCAGCCAAAGTTACGACTGCCCTCATTACAGCACACGCATCTCACAACTCCACACCACAACTCCCCACTCCCCTCCTGATGTTACTATATCCTCAGGTGCACAGGCGGTAGCCCTCACTTTACCCACTACCTTGCGACGCTTATGTCTCCTCTGGGCACCAGTCTTGCCAAACACACACTAGCTGCGCTCATGTACATGATAACACAGGGGTGGCATTATTATGGAACTCGGAGGCACCATTCACAGTAGAAGTCAGGCCTCAAAAGAGTGTATCAAGCCAGGGTGCAGGTCTGAACCCAAGTGTGCCGAGCCGAGAAACGTTCAAGGTTTCCAGCGCTCGGTCACCAGTCGCGTGAGTGAGCTCGTGTTCAGTCGAATGCAATGGCCACGATACGATAGCCACGCGCTACCAAAGCTTGCGTCAGCTGGGGGGGATGTTTCTCTAGTCTGACATTAGGCAGGACTCCAGCTGCACACATCCGGGATCTTCTACACCTCAGCAGCCGGCACCACACACCAGGGGACAGGATCACGCCGCCTACCTCAAAGCCCAATCTCTCATCTGCTCTCGTCCTCCTCTCACGCCGCTCTCCAGCAGCAAGATCGGCTTGCGTCCACAGGCAAAAGTCATCTTGCACGGGTGGGAGCAAGCCCTTCACATTAGGGCAGTCGTTGAACGTCGTAGTTGACACTCACCAGTGAAAATACGGAAACAACACGCACAGGCCCCTACGTCACCCTAAACTTTCCTGAAGCTCTGTCACCCACAACCCTGTAGACCTACGCACACTTCTCCACGTCCTCTACGTGTGTGGTCAGTAGTGTAATGCTGCGCCTGGCTCACGTTCAGACCAACAATTTGCTGAGGGAATCCTGAACCTTCCCCTTACGTTCCATGATCATTTGCACCTTTAGATGTCAATTGAAACCCTAGGTGAGCAGCGTGAGAAGCGTTCCGACCGTCACACCCTGGTCTGCACCTACTCCAGCTGTGGAGCACCGCACCCGCTTAAATTTAGGGCGTTTTGCGGTCAAGCGAATTTTCCTTCGTCTCCCGCAGTCATTAATGATTAAGGAAAGGTCTCGAATGAGTGCATTAGAATGCGAAGCTCTGTATTAAGCAGTGGTCACTCGCTGCTGATGTTCTCCCGCACATATGAACGTGCAGATCCACAAAAGCAAGTGGCTACTTACAGCTGCAGTTCCGCCCGCACATCACAGGGAGTCTTGCCTCCCAACGCTCGGTCAGGTACTTCCGCATCTGGAAAGCCTGTTTTATGCAAATTCGACTGCGACCGAAACCCCTTTAGAGTCGCATAATACAATTTTTAACTCCGTGAATCTCGTACGCAGTTTCAAATTAGGTAAATGAACTCAAAAGAAATCCACTCCACAACACCCGTCGGTCAAACCGCCACATCTTCTCTCCATGTTCATTTCTCTCCATGTTCATTTTCATCTATAGTATCGCCACTCAACATTGCGGAGGTTTGAATCACTCAAGTCAGCTAGATATACAGTGGAGGACACAAGTAATTGCTCACCTTCAAATCCAAGCTTTATCAAGCCTTTAACAAGCCAACTTACTTAAAATTTCAACACAACTCAAATTCTAGTTAACAAAGTGAAATTGTAAAGCAAAGTATGGAACTTTACCGGTAAACGGGTTCGCAGAAAGTCATGTCTGAAAAAAGTTATGTCTGACAGATGAAACAACTTTCAAACGATAATTATAGTTTTTTCCCAGTCACATCGGATCAGAATTACTGGTAGAACATTGTAGATGTAACGAGAATAGAACTCAGCTAGGTTCGAAATGGAATTAGACAGTCACTGATGAGCCGTCGTAGCCCACAGTCACCTAAAGGACGTCATGCCAAAAGTCAATGAAGTCTCAGAATGTCTACCCAGGCGATAGTTCAGCTCCATTCATAAGGAATACCATACAGAAATATTTTTACGCACATTTTTATGCAATACTCTACCGTTGGTTCGATTATTTGTAAGTTTAAGGAATATGGCTTAACTGTTAACCTGCCAAGGTCAGGCACCCCAAAGAAGATTAATCTTCTGTCCTGTTGACTTCTGCTGAGAAAGATTGAAAACGAGTTCACATAAATGAGAAAAAGTCCGTGATGGCTTGCAAAGAGTTAAAAACTGACCTGGAAGTCTCTGGGACGAAGTGCGTGAAAGAACCATCAGTAAATCAAATGCTTCACACCCCATATCTCCTTCGCTGCGCGAAAACTACGTTACAACTCGTCTTGTCTTGCAAAAAAACACTTGGAGAAACGACGTGCAGCTTGGAAGACTGTCATCTGGTCTAACAAAACCAAGATTAAATCGTTAGGTTGTAACTCAGCTCGGCATGTGTGGTGAACATAAAAAGCACCCTATGTGAAGCAAAATACCTTCCGAAATGTGAAGCACAAAAAGGGCAGTGCAAGAGTTGGATGGATTCAGATCATTGATGGGAAGATGGATGGGGCCTATGCCGTCAAATGTTGGAGAAGAGGCTCATGGCAAGTGGGAAGCGTTTGTTCCATAAATGCAAATGGACGCTATAGTACGATGACGACCTATACAGAGGGCAAAATTAACATCTAAATGAATTCGTGGAAAATAAAATCGATGTTTTCTCGAGGTCTAGTCAATTCCTGGACTTCAATACTGTCGAACATCTTTGGGAAACACTGAAGATGAAGGTTCATCAGAGAAGTTTGATGAATCTTGAAGAAGTGAAATAAAAACTGCCCTGCAGTATGGCCTCATGAGCCACCAAAAGCTTGCGAACGTTTATTTCATCAAATGGAAATGGTCTCCAAGCAGAAATTACTGACAGAGATTTCGTTACTAAATATCAAACATGGGAAGCTGTTTGGGTTGAATACTTTTGTCCTGCGCCTTATCTGTTTTGTATCTATGTGAGATATGTACTTGTAAAAGGATAAATTTGTTTAATATGTTCACTCTACGATATAAAATGTATATTCTAGGTAAGTTTTACGAATCTTGGCTTTCTAGATGCTTAATAAAAAATGAAATCTCGTATGTTTAATTACTTTATTCATTTCCATTCCCACTCCGTATCCAGGATGTTATGGAAAAAAGAGGTAAAAAACTTCACACCTATCACAAAGTGGCGAACTAAACACTTTTGTCTCCATGAAACTTTACGGAAAAAATTTGTCCTTGAAATATTAGCTGTTGAATGTTCGAATGGAGGAAATTTGGAAGCCCACAATTAATTTATCCATTCATTTACTTTACAGAAATTGTTCAAAGTTTCCACCACCCACATCGGTGCACTTGTGATGTCTTCGACTTGGGACTGCTGGATCTTATGGAACAGGCGTGGCGTTTCAGAAATATTGCCTGAAGCCACTGCAATTCTTTCCACGAGATGTGTCTCTGATGCGACAGGTGTTGAACAAACGAGGTTTTTCATCTGTCCCCCAAAGGACGAGTGGAGTCATGTCGGGAGACTAGGGCGGTAATGGAAACTTTGAACAATTTTTCTTAAGTAAATGTATAAATAAACTATTTGTTGACAGTTTCGTTTTCCAATTTCCTTCTTTCAAACATTATACAGCTAATATCTCAAAGCAAAATTTAGCAGTTTCATTCAGGCAAAAGAGTTAAATTGGCCACTTTTTGGTGGGAGTGCAATTTCGTACCTTGTTTTACTTGACAATAATTTCTTCGAAGACACGAGTATTGTATGTGTTTGGTATTACTTCGTCACTTAAACCTTGACCACATAGAAGACTAGCTTGTTTCATTGTCCATTTCAGGTCCTGGTGACATCCTTATGCTTCCCACCACTACACTCACTAACCCCCACAGCCTCCCACAAAGAACAGCCCTCCACAACTCATCCACAGCCCCAGCACCCAGCTGTGTTGCTGCCTCCGTGCACAGCCCCAGCCAGCTGTGTTGCTTGCTGCCACCGTGCACAGCCCCAGCTGTGTTGCTGCCTCCGTGCACAGCCCCAGCTGTGTTGCTGCCACCGTGCACAGCTCCAGCTGTGTTGCTGCCACCGTACACAGCCCCAGCTGTGTTGCTGCCACCGTACACAGCCCCAGCTCTGTTGCTGCCACCGTGCACAGTATGAGGAATACCAGGTAAAGCACGGCAGGGGCTTCTAAGTCGCCTCGCTGACTTCCACGTCAGCGAAGCCTGTTTTGTGTGCTGACTCTGTGTTGTGTGTGTATGTGCTGACTCTGTGCTGTGTGTGCTGGCACTAAGTTGTGTGCGAGAAAGGTGGTCCAGTTATGCTGTCTGCGTCTGAACAGAGTACGGTTTGAAGATACAGTTTTGTTTCATGTACACCTTCTGCCCCACAGAACTTCATTCCTACACAGTGTACAGTGTTGTATAGGATGTGAACTTATTGTTAAACGGCGTCAGCCAGATACAGGATATACAGTGTTATACACGTTGTAAACTCAGTTTTATATGGCGTTCAGTCTTATTCAGGATGTATACTCAGTGTTATACGACGATAAGTGTTATATAGGATGTATACTCAGTGTTAAACGACGTTCAGTGTTATACAGGATGTATACTTAGTGTTATATGACGTTCAGTGTTATACAGTATGTAAACTCAGTGTTATATGACGTTCAGTGTTATACAGTTTGTAAACTCAGTGTTATATGACGTTCAGAGTTATACAGGGTAAGCCAGCACGGGACCCGAGCACGATGGATTTGAATGTGGCCATGCGTTCAACTGGAGAACATGGCCGCTTTTTTAGATATCTGGAAGCAGGTGGAAATCATGCGGCAACAACTGACACTCCTTCTGAGAGATAGGGAAACCACCGACCTGATGCCGAGGACCCAAATCTGCACCTGTCACGTGAACTGCTAAACAAAAGCGTGTACAGCAACACATTGGGCTGCAACATTGAAGGCCTTAGTTCGTATCTTTAGATCAGGTAGACTTCATGGCACAAAGAAAGGTGGAGTCGCTCTGTTCATCAAGAGTGATCTGGCATTCTGCGCTGTCGCATTGACGGTTTGCTTAAATAGTGCGGTGGAGTTCCTGGTATTGTGGCTCAGCCAACGGAGGATAGCCTTAATCTCAATATAAAGGCCACCTACGACGTGTGAAATGCGCCACTTCGAACACGTGATGTCTCGTAATAGGTATGAAATAGAGGTTTTAGGGAGACCTCTACCAACTCGCATTATAATAGGGAATTTTAATTTTCCTTCAATGTGTTGGACCACTGGAGCGATACACGTCACCAAGTTCATGCTGCAGGCTGCCTTCCTTCTTTTATTCATGGATAAATTTTAGAATGGAACTGTGTTTAACCGCTCTGACTAGCTCGAAAACATACCGGACCTGGTCATTATTATCACCAAACAGTAGAGGGAATGGCTTCACTCAACAGCTCGCTAATATGAAAGCACAAAACATACGTACAAAGCGGCGGCACTCCAGTATGGCCAGGGTGTGAAGAACATACGTCCAGTGTCTGCACACACACAAGCTACGTCCAGTGTCTGCACACACACAAGCAACGTCCAATGTCTGCTCACAACACAAGCTACGTCCTGTGTCTGCACACAACACAAGCAACGTCCAATGTCTGCTCACAACACAAGCTACGTCCAGTGTCTGCTCACAACACAAGCTACGTCCAGTGTCTGCACACAACACAAGCAACACCCCACGCAGGGGCAGAGAAAAGTCCCCACGGCCTCTGAAATAACACAAAAACACAGCAAAAAAAATGTACAAACCGCTCTAAAACATCGAAAAAATTCCATTTGTTCATCAAAGCTTACGTGAGCCGCCGATCTGAGCTACACAATTCCAGCGCTGGCTGGAAAACTTCCACCAAAAGAACCCGCCGCTCACAAATGCACAGGCCGGAAGGGCAAAGTTTGCCCAAGCCTTAAAATACCCAGGCACATATGGGCCAGAACGGCATTTCAAAGAAAGGCCTCTTGCGAGAGACCTCCATTTTACCGTGCAATATGCAATGGATGCTCGCGGCTCCGAATTGGCGCGACTTGTTCACCTCGCGGCAGAATTTCACGGGAACCTAATTTCGCCCTCGTGCTCTACTTCCAGCGGGACGTGTTCGGTACGACGAGTTGCTCCGAGCTTAATGCCAAAACACTTATCGTGAAAATGAGCCTTACATTAAAGCTTTCTTTTATTCTCGCTCTGTACACCTATTACTGCTCTCTGTCATTCGTGGTGATGCACTCTCTACCACGCCTCTCGCGCGGGTGTATTGTTTCATTGGTGCACCGTCCGTAAATTGTATTCCTTCCTTGTGATCCGGTATTCAGGGGAGTGCAAGCCATCGGAGCAAACGAGCGTCGGTAGCTGAGCGCACTTCCCGCACCGCGGTGCACACCAGTCCCCTCAGCACCGCCACACGCCCCGCACCGCGGTGCACACCAGTCCCCTCAGCACCGCCACACGCCCCGCACTCGCTTCTCCGGGCGGGCTAACCTTAGCT
>VOMN01127898.1:0-51819 GCA_014899125.1 Orchestia grillus
CTGCAAGACGAGTTCATTTGTGGGGGCAGCCCTTAGTGCAAAAGTTTGCCCTTTTTCAACTCATTTAGGTCATCTACCTTAGCTCAATTTATAGTGCTGTAAGATTTGATTATAAAAATCTCTATTGAATTAAGTAAATAAAGCTTTAATTTAAAAATGAACAATCATTGCGATTTTGTATAGGGAATTTGTAAAATGAGGGCTCACAGGAACAATGAAGTGCGATCTCTACTAGTTCCATTATTTTGTCCAACCCCTGTATGTATGAAGATAAAAGTGTTCAACTGTTAACGTACATCCTTGGGTAGATGTCAATTACTGATTGAAGTTTTTTCAGCTTGTTAGTCATTTGTTGGTGATGTTCATTTGAATAAAAAATCCAAAACTAGTTAACTTCCAAACAGAATTGTATTATTTTATGTTCTCAAGAACTTAATATTGTAGTACAAATCTTTTGGTGTACGCAGCAATATATGTATACTGCACGGGCAAAAAGTTTGTCACACCCTGGAGAAATGTGCATGTAACGAAATGACTCAAGCTTAGTTTATTGGACCACCTTTTACATCGATTACAGCTTCCATTCTGTTAGGTAAGGATGCTACACAAATGTGCAAACAATCTAAACGAATATTTGTTCAAATTACGAGCCAACTTTCGTAAAGATCTTTGAACAAAGAAGGAAGAGGTGTAGAGGCCGCAGTTTCTTCTTCAGTTGGTCCCACAAACTTTCGGTTGGGTTTAAATCAGGAAAGTGTGGAGGCCATACCATATTAGAAAATGATCCATCGTGATCCGTGAACCAATCTTGCACTAAATGAGACCGGTGGATGCGGGCGTTGTCATCTTGAAAATACAGGAGCCATCAGGAAAATAAAAATCCACAGACGGGTGTACTTCGTCACCTAGGATGTTCAAATAATCTTGAGATTTTATTTTGTTGCTGCACAAGGTTATTGAACCAAATTCCGATCCGCTGTAGCACCCCAGACCACAACACTGCCTTCCGATGACCAGAAAACCGTTTCTCGACAACGCGCGCGACACTGACCTGCGCTTGAAGTGTTAGAAAAATTTCAATCATAGGAAACTTTGTTGTCATGCACTTCTTCATCACCTAATGCTCGCAGAATAAAATTAGAACGAGATGCCGTCTTGGCGATCACATTTTCAGTTGAATTTCCATCAGTTTCTCCCACTCTTACACGTTCTATTTTTTACGTATAGCATCTACAAACTTCAAAATACTCTCAAACCGAAGTTCATTAGATTGTTTACTTAAAAAAATAACATAAAAGCTCATTCTTTGGCGCGAGGTATCCCATACATAGCAGTGGAGATGGCAGGGGTTCATAGGTCGCCCAATCCGCCCTACGCCCTGTGGTCGAGGAAGGACTTAAATTTTGTACTTGTCCTCATATTCTTATTACCCCTCCAATTTTGTATTTGCCCTCCAATTTTAACGCTAAGACCAAAGTCCACCCGTTCGTGAAAACACCTTTTGTTAGTTTTGGCCCTTTACTTCAAATTACCAATGAAATTAAAGCTTAATATCATTTACTCTACTTTCAAAGTGTCCTATTTATCGTTCAGCGTGCATTTTTGTGTCACTCGTAGAATAGGACTTTTCTCTGTTTGAATCTGAAGACTTCATAGTGCTAGGAGTAATATCTGATCAAGAATAAAATTTTGGAAAAGCTGTCAAATATCTTGGTAGCCCACACACGAAGCCCCCTATTGAGCTCGGAGCGAAATCCTCTCATGTACAAAGATCCTCCCCATGTACTAAAAAAATTCACAAATCTGTCGCTCAGGAGCGACGTTTCTGCCCCTGGCTTCGAAGAGATAGGAAGCACACTGTCATTCTGTCTGAAAAAGAGAAAACAAATACAGCAACACACGAAATTCAAATCCATACTTACTCGTACTACCCGATTTACTTTTAATTTCTCGCTGAAGAAACCAAACCTTCTCCTCCTGCCGCCCCACAGCAGGAGCAATCAGCAGGACCTGTAGAGCGCAGATGACAAGTGAAACCCGGGCATCACGACGAGGGCGCGGTCCCCCCCCAAAAAAAAATATTAAGCGAAAACTAGATCCAGCGATGCTTCCCAGGAAGAGCATAGGAGAGAAAAATATCTCAATTACAATAAACTTTATTTTGTGAGTAAAATGTTACGCGCAGAACTTCCCATAGCCAATGAAAGTAAAACAATTCGTTCCTTTACACGATAGGAAATCATCTACGTAAAATATTCACACGGTGTTACGTATAAGTCTGAAATAATATTCAGAATTTGAATATTTTCGGTAAAATTCATTTGAACAAAGCTGTGTGCACACACCTGCAGTAAACGCCAACATTACGTCTCCTTTGAAAATCGGAAAAATCATGTAAGTTTCATAAGTTATGGTAGTGACACTCGGAATACTAAATAAATAGCCACCCAACTGTAACCTAAATATTATTAATAAATAAATCCATTTAAAAAAATAGCACAACAGAATCTGAACCAACAAACAGAATATGAACCAACAAAACAGAATCAAAACAAACAACAAAACGCTTCACCGATAACAATTTTAAACAAAGTGTATTTAAAGTAAGACCTACCTACCCACTTACCTACCTACCTACTTACTTACCTATCTACCTACCTACTTACCTACCTTCTTCACTGACTCGGATCCATAGCGTTAACAGGGCCCTGGCAAGTCGTACCTCTCAAAAAATTCCGAGAAGACAGGGAAAGATTATCAATACAAGAAGAATTATAAATTACAAATAAATCGAGTGAAACAAAATCCATAAAAAAGGTCATAGTAAATTTTCCAAACGTGGCGAGTTCATCATAATCTCAACAATTAAAATATGCAGCACACGAAGATTGTATCAGTGGCAGCACGACGCTGGTACTGAATAAAATTCATAGCATTGTAACTAGTCAACTCCAAGTCGATTGTACGAATCATATTTCTTTCCTGTGAGAAAATGCATAAAAATAAAAAGTCTCTCAACGAAACTTAACCATCACTCAGAAGCGAATACGGAAACATCTTAGAATATTACATTATATTTTAGAACATTACAGAAATAAGCTGACGGAAAATGAACAGGACGATTCGTTTGAACGAAGGTATAAAAAATTCTGTGATGGCATCAATGATCCATCAACGGTGATGTGACAAGCATCAACTATTCCTTGAAGCCCAACGTGCAGACCTCACACAGGGCGAGCTTGCGGGGCCCACTTCCAGGACGCAAGATCCTCAAGTGATCCTCACAAGATCCTCAAGTGATCCTCACAAGATCCTCAAGTGATCCTCACAAAAGGAGGTGCAGTCGGTCGAGTCCCTCCTCTCAAAATACTTCGCGGGAAATTTTTGCCCTTTCAAAGAACACCAGACGTCGAAGACCTGATCAAACGTAACCCGTTTCAACTAATTCTTCTCTCCGAGACTCGAGTAGATTTGGAATAAGCAACAGCTTTGTGACAGAAATCTAGAAACCACAAGTACAGTTGAAACATTATTAGTTAGTTCAAAGCTCCCATCCCGATGAAGCGTGATCTGAAAGGGAGTGAGGAGAAGAATGGACCATTTGATGTGGACAGTACAAAACATGAAATCTATGCACACTGTGTGCTCCCACACAGAATCCCCTACCCATAGAAACGGCAACTTCAAAATGGAGAGGAAGAATGGGCACGAAAGATGGAAGTCCCGAAGGCCTATTTATAACTGAGGCAACATAACAGTGCCACCTGAGGACGCCAGTCCCCATAACATAGGATACATTAACCTACCTAACCCAGTCCTATTGCTTATCCTCTGCCCCTAGAAGCGGAGGGGGTGAGACCTCGGACATCGGTACATAGTAATAATGAACTTATCATAAACGCAACGCTTAGAATAAAACTTTTCCATGTATTTCAAATATACATATAAAATATAGGTAACGAGACATAAAAATGCATTCATCCATTAAAAAATAACATATGGAATACACACGAAAAAAATACCCAAAACATAGTTTCGTATGCATAGTCACAACTTGCCCGCTCCATAATTGGCGGCTGAGCAACTCAACGCGACGAAATTTGCACCCAAAAGTAGGAGATCGAGACAACACCGAAGGCCCCCGCGATTATCAACGAGTCCGTCCGTCCATCTCCTCAGTGGAAGTAAAATCGCCGCGAAGCTCCCCTCACGCGACATAATCATTGCAGCTACACGCACCTTTACACTGAGCAAGTCGATCGGTCCAGTTGGCGGCCCTAAATGTCTGCAGGGTGGGTCATAAGTAAGGTACCCTTGTTTACGTCAGTAGCACTGATACAGTGAAAAAAACTTGAAGAATTTCCACAAATAAAATGATCCCCCATAATGTAATTTTTTGGAAGGTTACCTCACCTACGACCCACCGTGTATCCCCGGTGTAAGTATCTAGGCTACGTCCCCG
The DNA here is from genome assembly GCA_014899125.1 of Orchestia grillus. Lineage (NCBI taxonomy): Eukaryota > Metazoa > Arthropoda > Malacostraca > Amphipoda > Talitridae > Orchestia > Orchestia grillus. The sequence continues at coordinate 4,463 of VOMN01127898.1, forward strand.
CCAAATGATGTTTTAAGTGCACCTTGAAAGCAGGAGTTATACCTGGATCGTTCAAAAAGTACGTACGCAATAACAAAACGTGTATCATTTTACCAAGTTTCTGTACCATTATTATTTCCCAAGCGTCAGAGCCCGTGAAATGTTGAGGAAAAAAAACGACAAGGCAACATTTCAGCCACGTTCCTATCGGGTCAATAATCCAAGGTCTTGGCGAGTTTGGGTGGAAGGATATTAAAGAAGGTCACTAATAAATACGGGAATGTCAAGTGCACTGTTACTGACGAACGGCATTCGTCTCAGGATATCAACACAAGTCAACTTTTCTTCCTGTAAATGTTCCATTAGAATTCCCTCTATTTTTGCAGACTCATTTCAAAATTTTAACAATCGGTATCACAGATACGCGTGCATTCCTTTAAGTGCCGGGTCTCGAAAAAAAATGCCTGAAAATGCGAAGCTTGGGCCGCGAAAAAAGTACCTGAAAATGCGAAGCTTGGGCCGTGAAAAAAGTATAATCCATCTAAAGTTCCAATCTCCACACCCAAGTTAGACATTAAACGGAACATGAATGGGAGGAAGAAGAGGGCGTGTGGCCGAAAATGATCCAGCCGAACAGTCATCTGATACAGAAATCAACTGAACCACCATACTAAAAAATAATTAGCCGTGAGTTGAAAAGCAGCAAAACAGTAGACTGAAGAAGAACTAAATTTAAAAATGACAAAGTAGAATGAACTAGTCAACGTCCAAAGATAACTCGAATACTACAATATGTATTACAGAGAACATTGAAGCATCTAGCAACAGGCTAGCAAGAAAATGAATTGAAACCCATAAATGAATAAAAATGTATAAAATTCCGTGATTCCTCAGATGATCGACACCATTGCCAAAAAACTTAAGCCATCTACGATTGTCAGAATTAACTTGGGAACCACATGATGGGGAGACGAAAGAGAGAGCCATCCCTCTAGAACAAAGATAGCAATTAACCTGATCCTCCAGCGCACATTCAGCGGGTTTCATCCACAGCTGTCATAGCACCACAGAAATCAGGGCCAGCAAAACATCAAAACATCACAACGCTAACTTCACGCGACGAACGCTTACTCCTGACCCAGATAATCACTGGTTCTCAAACGACCATTCCAAGATAGGCTCCTACATTTCCTACAGAATGAGAAAGGGCGTGTCTCGTTCATTGACGTAGGACGAAAATATGAATTGAACAGTTCAGGTTGGGGGACTCCTGAAAAGAAGAAACGGACCGGAGTACGCCTCACTCCAGACGGCCGCAGAAGTGAACATTTCTTGCTTTATTCAATTAACTACTAACTTCAAAAAAAGGGCCAGACTTCAAGTCGTAGGACCAACGCAACACGGCCGCTCGTCAGAAAATGGCACGCTCACTGGGGCTTAAGCAGTTTCATGCACGCGAGTTTCAGGTAATCAGTTAAAATTATTCAGCGAAAGTGAAAAACGGCTCAAGAACTGAGCGGAATTAAGTCTTTGGTTTCTATAGGCACAGAAATGCTTTATACACAAAAATGTACGGTAACTTGCAGCGGCAAGCTCTGCTCACGCAGTGTTCACGGACGGACTTCCGAAACAACGGCTACTAGTAACCTACACTAGGCAACACAATCTTTATTCCTGGCAATTACATTCGTGTTTTTTCTCGACTCCTTTTATTAGAAAACAGTGGGAAACGACCATTGTTCCAATGAAACTTTGCATTTGCATTACCCTCGTATCACAATTATTACTAGTATTACATTGAAGAAAAACAAATATGAAAGTTCATTGACCGACTACAGAAGAAAAGACCTAGCATAAAATTTATTCATTTTACAAAGCTACAAAGCAATAGAAAATTATCGTTTTAACCCAAGAACAAGACAAAAATACAGTGTTGTTACATAGTGCTATTGAAATTAGTACTCCTCTTTATTATTACATTACGCCTATGCCTCAGTCAATGAGAGGGACCTACGAAGGTTATCAAAGTACGTAAAATGTTTTAGTATTCTACGTTTCGTATAAAAGATTATGTATCTACGGCGTGGCATAAAAGTTATTGCTAGACACGCACGCAGCGTTACATCTCATTCCTTAGTTCTTCTCACAAAAATAAATTAAATAAAAGTCTCTTTGACATGACTCTAAATCTATTTCCAGCGAAGAAGACAATGTGAACCCGACTTGATGGCTGGCTTGCGTCGTATGACAGGGCACAACCACGCGAGTCCCAGGCGGGATGGACAGGACCAAGGCTACTCGACGCCTCACGTGCCCTCAGTGACTACACTCTATTTCTCTAAAATAAGTTTTAGTGTTCAACTGCTGAGGTTCACGATAAGCGTCTCTACAACCAATCAAAAATGTGTATTTTACAACCATGTTTTAAAGGAGTCGCACATTCTTCACAAAAAATTTATAACATGTCATTAGCTTCTAAAAGGATGTGAATCTTCGAGCTTATACCTTTTTACAAGGACAATAAGTTTGGAAAAGTAGAAAAACTGAAGCGGTGCTAGGGTTACTTTACATAGATCGAGGTATTGCACACGGCAGCAGGTACGGGCAGGCTCGTTGAAGACTAGACCGGTCACACACTTCACACTCTCTTCCCTGAAATTTATTCTGATTTTTTTTGGCTGTATACCATAGGGCAATTATTCTACAGAGGTACACACGGACTTATCCACATCCGCACCTAGCGCAATGCGCTCAAATCTCACTTTGAATTTTCCTCATAAAATATTCCAATTTATAGAGAGCCTAATGCAACCCACCTAATTTATAATTTTCCTTATAAAGTATCTCAACTAAGAGCGAGCCTCATTTCAGGTATAGAAAATACGTGATTCCATACCTAGGTACACGGTAACATGTTCAGTGTCTTAGTTTCATTTCATTTACCAACACTATTTTCAAGGTCGGGTCTGGCATCAACGCCACCTCAATGCATGACAGCCCATCGTCTGCAGTGTGGCTTGATGAGTCTGAACACCAAATACTTCATTGGGAAATATTTAGAGAGTAATGACTTGATACGTTTAACTTATTCGCAGTAGCGAGAAAATTGATGAGGATAGATGAGATTTGACAGCGTGCGTCGCAGACTCGGTCTAACTTTTTTGCCGGAGCGTCTGCGCGCACCGCGTCCCAAAACCCGCGGACCTCACTTCGAGTTGATGGAGCTCTGCAGTTATTGTTGATAATTTAACTCTGTGAAGGCCAGCTTTTTATTTATGTTAATCAGTACCTACAATACTACTTGCATGAATAAAACATGTTAGCAAGATCAAGTTTTCTTCGCAAATGCCCTTCATTATGCAGTTAACGAAAGAACAAAGTATTTGTAGTCACAACCTGGATTGGCATTGGTAATGAGACATTGATTATTAAAGTTTTATAATTTTTTATTCTTAGACGTTTGGATTCCATACATACCCCGGAGCGACTGGTGAGCTTTATCAATTTAAAGTACCGTCTGCTTTTTTTGGGACACCCTGTATAATTCTGGCCACCCAAGCGCCTCGGCGGCGGTTGTTGCGCTAGGGCGGCCAAAATTATGGACGCTAGGGTGAAGAAGTCGGACTGGGGATGATGAGGAATGACGCATCCATGACATTAGTTGAGGCAGTGACGGGCTGACGAGGTTCAGCAACACTCAGGAACACGAAGTTTGATGAACGTTCGTGCGTTTGACGAGCCAGTTGAGGGCGAGATTCAGGCCATTCAGAGACGGCAATTCCACTTCAAATGCCTGCAAAGTAAAATGCACGTGTCACTCCATTGTAAATACGAACTATTCCTTAGCTAGGCAATAGTCTTCTACACCTATGTTGTTCGAGTGATATTTATCCATACATGGTAATAAAAAACAACAACAAAACAAAACAATTTACCTAAAGGAAAAAGTGAATAATAATAGAAATAGTAGTAGTAGTAGTAGCCGTAGTACTAGTAGTTTGGATAAGGGGAATCTATGCGCATGGTGTGTTCCCACACAAGATCTCCTGCGCGTAGAAACAGCAAGTTTAGAAGGAAAAGGAAGATAATATAAAGATTAATGAGCAAAAAAAGGTATGAAAACAGAAAAAAGCAAAGTGGACACGAAAGATAGAAGTCCCGAAGGTCTATTTATAACTGAGGTAACCTTAGAGGGCCTCCCTAAGGGGAGCTAGTTCCTACAGCATAGGCTAGACAAACCTTACCTCATCGTCTATGACCTATCCTATTTCCCCTGAGGAGTCATATCTTGTCAAGATAATACTTCGATAGACACAGGTCTTCCCTGGAACTGATATAAATTCAGAGAATACAATAGAAAAATGAATGAGTGGACCTGACCTGCACCAAAACAAAACCCAATCGTGTCCATTACGGAGACGAGTAATAATATCACATTACAGGATCACATTATCACCTAACAAAATCGATAGAGATGAATTTAGTTTCATTTTCCTACGTACGTCTACACATGGAAACAATCCTGAGGTCGGAAATTCGGGTGCAAGAGACCGACCGGACAGCTGTCGCCGGTACACCACTCTCCCTCGGAGCGTAGGTTTTGCCATCCCAACAGCTGCCTTCATCCATGCCAGAAGGATAGATAGATAGATAGATATTTGTTTAACCACCACTGATGCCAAAAGGCATTTCAATAGTGTAGGTGATCATTAATTAGTGGGAGTTGGATATTAGCATGTGCTGTAAAGTTGATATGGAGTCAAGGTTCGTTAGAAAATCTAGAGTCTATAGTTTCGAGTAGAGTTGGATGTCCTGCAGGTAAAGTGAGAGTGGTCCACGGAACCCAAAGTTATATCTACTAACGCATTTCTGCAAAGCAGAGTTTCTCCCACAAAATACCTATGTTCATATTTGGACCAAAGTCTCGTGTATTTTCAACTTACTTCGGACGGTACAGTGATTTCGAGATTCTCCTAATGCTTTCTAACGCTGAAACCATTTTGAACGTCTATCACTCAGGTACCTTGAAGATGTTCCCGGGCCACAATGGGGTGCCGCTGCTTCAATGGCCATTTATTTTACATCGTCACTAGACCGCCATGTATGTGTGCACGATGACGTGTGCAATACTAAACCACTCTGTGAGGAGTCGCAAGTTTCTACACAGATTAGATCATTAGTTAGTTCAAAGCTCCCTATCTTCATGTAACGTGATCCAAAGAGAGCATAGAGACTGACCATTTAGCATGGACTACAGAAAAAAGGAGAATCTCTACACAAAGTATGTTTTCACACGGGATTCTCTGCCCATAGAAATAGTACGTAAAGAATGACGAGGAAAAAAGACAAAGAAGAGATAACGAAGGTGTGAACATTAAAAGAAGCTACGTCGGCACGAAGCATAGAAGTCCCAAAGGCTTATCTATAGCTGAGGTAGCCAAAAGTGGCCCGCTGGGAACGCCCACCACCAAAGCATAAGATGAACGAACTCGACCAACAAAGTAAAACTTCTCGAATTTCACAGACCCAAAACCACCTATATGCCAGGACGAGGGCCGCAACTTTCATATTCGAATGCCGTTGCTATTATTTAAAGAAACCTCGAAAGAAGCGTCAGCAAACTCACCAGAGCAGCTGCCATTCGACCACTCACCGCCCACGGTATATGCCATGTGTCCATGAAGTCCTTCAGCAGGTAGGGCTTGTGACGTGCTTTGTTGACACTTTCCGATGCTGCGTCCATGGCAGATTTAACAGTTGCCGAGGGCACAGCTACAGGAGGAGCAGCACCATCTGTGGACGAGTCTCGAGGAGGCGGGGGTGGGGAGAAGCGCACCAGCATGATGAGCACCACCGGACACTTGTATGTGGGGAAAGTGCGCAACATCGCTTCTAGCGCAACGAGTTCCAAGTGGTGGTCTTCTGCACTCAAAAATGAGGTCATTACTTTATGTCAAGTTATCCAGCACGAGTCTGTCACAGGCAAGTTGAAGTTTCTGTCATTGGAACATTTGAGCACCACGGGAATGCATGAACGCGTTTACTTTAGGTGTGCGGTGTACTTCCTTCACTGTCTCAGGCCAGCAACTCCCCCTTCTGCAGTGGGGTTCATGTCGCCAATGTTCATCTGGAAATGCTATTATCTCATTACAGAGCAGTGACCAAAGGTGAAAAATGAAGCTGTGCATAAGAATACGCGATTGTATCTCGGTTAATTTTCCCTTGTCGTATCAAATTTTTTTATGTCACTACTAACAAGCGGCGCGTCAGCACAAAACGAAACAATAATTTGAGGCATCACACTTCGAATTAAGCACATATTATTGAAACACTCGAGAAACAGCCAAGACTTTCAACTGAGATACAAACATGCATTGCACAGAAAGGACACTCAACTTTGATATCAGAGATACCAAGAACCTACTTCCGCACCTGATATGAAATCTTTTACTGCAAAACGAAGAGGTAACGAAAATCCCCTCTGGAATGAAGATGCCAGGTGTTGGGTATAATTTGCACAACTCGTAAGATTCATATAATTTGTTCAACATCGCAAACACCTTTTAAAACTTGCAGATATTGAATTCAACAACACCTACATGAAACAGACGCCAACTGCAAGACCTTGCAAAACAGAATTTTAATTAACACGTAACGAGGTCCGTGCAGCGAGTTTCCGTCTCAGGGTCGTGACATAAAAACAATTGAGAGACACTACACAACTCAGGCTCTCGGGGCACCTTCTAACATACCTTCACTATATTACTTACAGTCGCGGGGGACAATCCTTCGTAGAACTCCTCTGTTCAACCTCATGAACACGTGTCAACCTGACTGACTTTTTTGTGAAAAAGTTGTTTACAAAATTTTGTTTTTTAGCTTTAGTTTGGTTTTCCAAAGACATCCAGCGTCGACTCTGGTATCAAAGGTAAATAGTGGCATAGACTGCAGCTCTTCAGTGACTAGGACTATGTCGCACCGCAACAGAACGCCCATTTTGTACTGACTCCAGAAAACGGGGAATCTATGCACAAGATGTGTTCCAATACGAGATCAACTGCGCATAGAAACGGCAACTTAAGAAAGAAGAGCAAGAAAAGACGAAGAAGAGACAGCGAAGGAGGTGTGAAATTGAAGGAAATAAAGCAGGTACGAAGGCCTATCTATAGCTGAAGCAACTTAACAATGGCCTCTTCCCCCTTGGGGTCACCAGTCTCATTAGCATACGATAGACAAACCTGACTTACCGAACCCTTTCGAGTATGGCGTATCCTATGCCCTTGAGGGGTCGTCATCATGTAAATGCAACCCTATTGCACTCGCACATGAGGCTGCGGCTAGTTGTTTTTACAAGTAAATGTAGTTTTACCGCCGAAACTATTTCATGACTATAGGATTACACGTGTTTTGATGCGGCAGAATAGCAACAAAATCAAACCATGTGTAACGCCCTGCAAGTGCTGTAACCTCATACATACATTCAGTTCTGAAGAGCCGCTCATTGTATACACAGAAAGTGCATGGTTCAAATTAGGAGCTCCCCACGGAACTGACCGACAGAGATGGTGCTGGGGCCCGGTGCCGTCGTGGCACAGAGGCACTCGGCGTCCAGCACGCACACCACACCTGCAGCGTCACGAACCACCTGCGAGGTTTAGTAGTTACAAAATCTAGCCAAAATATGCAGTAGTAAATCAATCTGACTTGCTCATGCCGTGTCCTTTAATGAGATCAACATGAAACGCTTCTCCTCTCACCCACGAGCACATTAGAACGATCCTATCCTAAGATGAACACCTTCTGAAAGTCCTTCTTACGGGGCCATTAATTAAGAGTAGCACGAGTAGGTACCACTCACAGTCTGAGTCAAGTCTCACCCTGGCTACCTCCTCAGAATATCGCAGTTCGCCCCCGGGGCTGTCTTTCATCAGCAGCCTGGGATACACTCGCCGGAGAGGTAGGAGATTGAAGTAGAAGCTGCTTGACAGCTGCCCGGCCATGCACGGTGAGAGGTGCTCGTTGACGGTCTCATAGCGCACCGTCACGCCGCTGCCTGCACACCACCTTCACTTCTGTGAGTCGTTTCACAAGTGCACTGCAACCCTTTCCCACGTTTGCACAATATTTATTTCCAGAAATGTCTACTGAGTTTTCAAACAAAAATTTTGCGCAATATTTACTTCCACGAATGCCTACTGAGATTTCAAACGAAAACGTAAATTATAAACAAAAATCATCTTGCCAAGAAAATGCTTCAAATGTATATCCAATGTAACACACAAAATCTGCTAGTCTGAACACATATTCCATTCGCAAGAATTTCCAGAACAAAAATGCTGAACAGTCACGTACGGAATAGAATGTTCACGTCAATGACTAATCTCTCCCTCCAACCTGGCATTTAGTCGTTGAAGATGTACCTATGAGAAAGAAAGTTTACTGGCCAGTGAAAGAAAGTTTTAGAGGATGACGAGCGCTCACCAATGCCGCCGGGACTGCCCTCGACAAGCCCCACGGTCTCGATGATGTTGCTGCGGGAGGCCATGAGCGTCATGAGCATGGAGCGAGCGGAGCGCGTCTCGGGCTGAGCGAACAGCACATAGCGACTCTCACTGACGCCTGTCTGCGCGGGCTGTTCCCAAAATGATCTTGTGAAAAATATCAGCGTTTACACAGAATGTGACGTCAGAGTTCCACTATTACATCGACCCATTATGGCATAGTGACCTCAGGGTTCCACTATTACATCGACCCTTTATGGCATACTTTTTCTACCTGAATTACATGAAGCAATTTTTGACGTCAAGGTTCCCTTATGGAGGTATTAAGCAGGTTGTAAATCCAATGACTAAAATTGCTACATTTTTTAAAGTAGCAAGAAATTTAGAGTGGAGAACGGTTTTTAAAGCAGGTACATTTTATGCTAGTAGTAACTTTTGGATGCGCCAAGGTTCAATGTTGAAGAAATTTCACCACTGCTGAAGAAAGAGCTTCGAATTGAAAATAATCGACATTCATTCGAGCAGTCGCTTCACTCGTGCCTCATGAGAATGAAATTCCGAGGACAAATCTGTCACGGCAATGAACAATGAAAGAAGTATTCCCTGATGAACTTATATAGTGGGATAGGAGGCCAATTCATGTTTAGGAAGAGTAAGAACGGTAAGAAAAGTTGTGCACTAATTTCTGGAAACTTAAGCAAAAAACGTCCAACAGTCACCATTTCCAGACTTAATTCCTACGCTCTAGCCATACACTTTGAGAGTGCTGACCAGTTACTTGGAGGTTTAACTCAACGACAGGCAAGTCTACTCCCTCCTCCACATTCAATAGCGGTCAGAAAAATCAGCGAGAATCGTCACTAATTACCCTTGCAGGATTTTTGAGGCACATTCAGTTGGTAATAGAAAGAGTAGCAAGACTGTCAGGCCACAACATTCGCTTGAAAACTGTCACAGGGATCCACGAGAAAGAAGAAATTACCCTGTAAAGAGGCTTAACTACAATGGAAAGTGAAGTAATCTCGGGTAAAGGACGGAGGATAAACAGCTCATCAGTGGTAGATTGATGGCATCAATTTCTGTGGACAAAGTACACAAGTACGATCAATTGAAACATCCACACTTGCAAATTAGCTTATGGTAGACGCGTTAACACAAACCAATCTAGCAATACGTTAAAGAAAATTTCATTGTAAACGGCGTGGCTGTACTGCACTAAACCTAGACCAACTGACGGGAACACAACTACGTCATAAAATGGCGGCTGGGTAGAATGGAAGAACTCACGCGAGGCTCCTCCACTGTGTGGCCAACGAACTTGTAGATCACGTTGATGATGGTGTGTATGAAGGTGGGGTGGGGGGCGTGGGCTGGGTCTAGCTTGGCCAGCAGGTTGGCCATGTCCAGCACGGGCGGACCAGACTTGCGCAACAGGCAGCCCCCCGGCGACAGTGCCTCGTACCTGAGGGGGTGTCCCATTCAAGGATTTTCGTGTACAAATTAAAGGGGTGGCTCTGAATGACTAAGTCAAGTGAAGGATCACAAGTAAACAGTTTTGAATTTGACGCGCTAGGAACGAATAATTGTACCTATTACACTTGTATGGACGTAATCAAGACATACCAGGTAGCCCTGAACTGAATCGAATTTGTCACCAATAAAAAGTCAATCCCCAAAAACTAAAAAATTATGTTACCTCAGCTACTGATAAGTTGCCTTTGGCACTTGTATCTCTTGTGCCTCCTCTGCTGCTTTCCATTTTCATGTCTTCTTTGCTGAATGTTCTTTACTAGTAGATGCAAATATATCTCTGGATACAGTTGGATTTTGATAAATTTTATTTGACCCAACGGGTCACATGTTGTCTAGTATATCCTATACAGTTAAGTCGGTATTCACAATACAGGATTAAATGAAGAGTATAAATTTCGAATATCTCAGATCTGACAGACAAATGTGTGCACGGTTTCAAGCAAGCAAACAAACAAACAAGCAAACAAGCAAGACAACCAGAGCTTTAGTATTATACTAGATAGATAGCATCATTTGTCTCGCAATTTTTGGCAAGGCGCATCTACTAGTAAAGAACATTCAGCAAAGAAGACAGGAAAATGTAAAGCAGCAGATGAGGCACAAGGGATACAAATGCCAAAGGCCACTTATCGGTAGCTGAGGTAACGTTACAGTGCGGCTCCAGTCGATATTACTCACAATGTGCGGAGATTGAGCAGCAGGGGGTCCGAAATAACAGCAGCAGCCTTCTTCATGTGAGGTAAACTGTTCTTCGTCATGCACACATTGACTGTCTGCACAAATTTTTCAAAGATAAAAATTCAACAATAAAGCTTGAGTACCTATGTGATCACCAATCCTAACTTAGAGCTTAGAAAGTAAACAAAATTTTCAAACGAGTTCATGCATGCATTTTTAAATCTGAATTGTTGGCTCTGTGAATTGTCACTGAACTCAAATTTAAATTAAAATTAAAAATATATTCATCTCTATCTCACATAAAAAGAGTAACGATCACTTTCATAAAAATTAACCCTTTATTGCACCAATTCCACCAGTTACATGTTACACAAAAACAATTCTTAGGTACTCCAGCAAGGACAATTTTATTTTAGGGAACTGTATCAGACATGATACAAGGTGAAGTTAAGAGTTAAGAAAAATAATACATTGATCATACCAAACAATCGAAAATATAGGAAATTAATTAGTACATAATGGTAGAGAGAGGCAAACATTATTCAGGGGCTGTACAGCTCCTTGATGTCTGACCTGACTCCAGAACTGAAGGCAATGTTAGCATATGATGCCCATATTTGGGTGTATGCTGACACTGTCTTCAAACTTTGACTGATCATGTGAGGAGCCCTTAGGACCCACTGAACAAGCACTGATGTCTCAGAGGAATGCCCCATCCTTTGAATACATGACATTAAGAAAACTCATTGATGAGTAGCTCAGGCGTCACACTTGCCACTCTGATGCCTTTCAAAAGAGGAATTAGATATAAAATATTTAGCTAGAAGAAATAAATCACAAATGAGTATGTACCTAAGTACTTATAATTTACAAGAGTGCCCAATATGCAACTGCAAAATAATCACTTCATAAAATTTATTCATGTGTACGAACACTACTCATTCAAAGGCAGTTTTATAAATGTGCACATATGGGCATATATGCCTCTTGATATTACATACTTAAATATTATAGGTATACTCAGAGTGAAGTAAAATTCACACAAGAAATAAATTTTTCTGATGTTGTGGAAAGAAAGCTCATGGTTACTTTCCTTTATTGTTTGTTTTATTCTAGAGAAAGCTCCAGCAAGCATTGCCATAAAGTGAGGATGACTTCGAATAGCTGAGTGATTTTTGGCAGAATACAGCATACACTTGATGCTCCCACCAACAGACCTTGATCCAATGGATTTCAAAACAATTGGGGTACCTGAACATTCAGTAGTATTTCTGTCAGAAACATTTATAGTCAGTTCAGCTTGACTCAATAACATAGAAGACAATATTTCTCTATGATGCCAACATAATACCACACAGGAAATATTTTTGTTAATTTTTCAGACTTCTTTCCTAACCTACTTCAGCAAAGCTAAAATTCATCAAGCTGCCCTTCTTTACACTGCCCACTTAACACTCCTGACAAGTTGACAACCAAACATAGGTGTGAAATTTGTCTAGGGACATATTAACACAATACACAAGGTCTTTGGTAATGACAGTCATGGTTTGCAAATATTTGGATACAAATACTAGCTAGAACTAGTTTGTGAGTGTAGCAGAAGAATATGTTGACTGGTGGTGGAAAAAACGGAGTAAAGCAATGTATGAGCAACCATGACTTTGTATGCTCTAACATATACCAAAACTTGGAGTTCATGTACAGTATTCAAGTGTATTCCCACTCGCACCAAAATTTTGGATACATAATTTCGCGGAAACAAATCTCCGTCATACCTCGAGGACCTCCTGTGCTTAGAAACAAAGTGCCGTATCCATCCACTCATTTTGCAGTTCAAAGAAAGTGGAACTACAGAAATTTGAGGAAAAAAACGCACAAAGCCATTTCAAGTTTTGAAGATCACAGATTCTAATAAAAACGAACCTTGCCCCAATACCAAAGCCGGCATCTCCAAGTGTGCTGGTCACTGACGACTTTATGAGCTGACTTGCAGGTGAGGCCAAAGGAAAAAACATCTTCAAGATCAAGAAGAGTAACAATCTCACAGAGAAGGTGGTACTGTAAAAAAACAGAAATATTCAGTTCATTCATACACTATAATTTTCAACACTAACCTTAGCTATGAAGAAATGAAAAGGCATTTACAAAGAAGCTTGAGCACAATGGCTTGTAACATGTATAATAAATAGCTTTACATAATGGAATAAGATATAACTTTTTCTTATATGGTAGCAAGTTTTCTTGAAAATTTTAAAACCAGTATGGAAAATACTAAATTGTTGATTTCACAAATGAGTAAGATACATCAAAATCTAATGTCTCTATAAAAATAATATTTGTACAGTTATAAGCACTGTAGACATGCATAAATAACAATCATTAGAAAAAAAATGAGATAGGGCTATAATCAATAGCATAAGCTCAATTTAAAAAATATTCAGAATTTAAAAGCAAGACTTTCGTTTTGTCAAAGCAGATTGCAGGAAATGAATTACCATTTTAAGTGAGCATTCTTTAATAAACCTCATTTATTCTAAATGAGAAATACACTTCATACGTGTACTGTCATTTAGTATCTGTCTATCATATTAAGCCGGCAAATGACTGAACTTCAAAATAAAAAATCATATGACACTAAAATGCTCTAACTTTAGTACAAACTCCTAAGTTGAAGCAAATCACTGGTCCTTCAGTTCTCACTAAGCATTTTAGACCATGGATGAAAGAAATGTTTTTAATTTCCAAAATAATATTATTTCTCAGTGCAGGATAATAGTGCAGTTACATTTTTCACCTTGTCGAGGATTTTTTTTCGGAGGACCCAATCAAGGACAATTTTTTGGAGGCTAAGCCTTCAGCAAAATATGCTTTTGCTGTCGTCAGAGCAATGTATTTTAAAAACTTCTATTGAAGTGGTGAAGTGGAAAACAGTGTATCATACATACTGTAAATAAATTAATTTCATAGATTTTTAGAGATGAATAGCATTTTAGAAGTACATTAATTATGAAAACTGGGATAGGCAAGTTCAGGCTAAATGTTTTTAAAGCTTGCAAAATTTATTGTGGCACATCAATGTGTCAATTAATAGTTTTATTTAATTGGTTAACAGAACGAAAGACTTGCATAATTTTTTTTGATAGAACAATTTTTAACTTCTTGAATTACTTTTGCATTATCAAATCAATGAGTGGTTTTAGGGCTGGAATGCTACTACACTAGGAAAGACTATATCTCCTTATATTTCCCGTATGTTCATCAATTCTAGCTTTTCAAGTTTGAGAAGTTTTTCCAATAAAGCATGTATCAGAATCTATACAATTCAGCCTATAAATGATTTTGCTCATTTCACACGGTTGTTTTTAGTCCTTTAGGTTACACAAGCTTCCTCATAGGGTGTTAGTTGCTTTGGTGGCTAGAGTAACGTTGAAGGGCTTCAGAACATGTGATATCCTTTCCAAAACCCCTCTCAAGTTTGGGAGCCTGATATATATTTGTTGAATTGGTCAGTTTTAAGATTCTGATTGCTGGCTTCCTTAGTTGCCCTAGGACTACTTATTATCCAAGGTGGATTTTGTGTATTGTTGGAGCAATTATTTGCTTCTAAAATTTCTTGAATCATTCTTAGTCTTCTTTCTTGCTTTCATCAATGCAGATGCCTGTTGCCCTTTAATACATGGCCTTGACAACATTTTATTTTAGCGAGGGTGCAATGTGATTTTCTCCTCCTTAAATCTGTAAGAGTGTGACAGCCAGACCAGCCAACCAACAAAGCAAGCAACAACTGTGTATTACAGCATAGTGGAGTAAGTGTTCCCATTATATAATACAGCAGTACACAGATCATCAAATAGGGGATGTATGCTATTAGCAGTAGATAATTTCTGAGCCCTACTATCTGTGGTAGTCTACTACAAGAGGCAAATTAATAAGAAATTTTTCCATTCCTGAACTGGCATCCAAACCTTATTTACACTATAAATTACAACTAGAAATTACATTTAGCCACCTTGAAACCTCCTAAAGAAATTTACTGACAAGCAATTTTGATATACAGTGTTATATTGTACAAATTCACAGTATATAGCACTAATTGTGCACTGTGGTGAGGGAAAATGCTGTGTAGCTAAGAGTACATCTTGCAAGACTGCCAAGATTTGCAGTTTAACTGAGGCAGTGGTACAGTTCATGAGTCTGACAAGGGAGAGGGTAGTACAAGTCGGCTGAAAATGAGGGCAGCAGAGAAGGGAGTACAAATGGAGGCACCAAATTAAAAGGAAAGTATCCAAACCCATAACCACAAAAAACAGGGTCACAAAGAATGAAACAATAATAAGCAAGGCTTACTGTACTATCTTACTTATGATACAGTCTTCTATACAGTTTTAAATGAGAAGCTGTTTTAATAATAATTAGCCTCAAATATTGTTGACACTGAATGAAGAAAACAATGGACACCTTTCACTTACTGGCAGATCCATCAGACTCGTGTTATAGGGTTCCTCAACAGATTCATTGTGGAGTTCAGCACGAGAAATGGCCTGTAGAGCTGGAGGAAGGCTGACATCCAGAGTGCTGTCATAACTTATGCTGCTCATCTGGTCTACTAATACCTCACACTGCATGATAATCAACTAGATGCACTATGAATATGTTTGCAATATACCTGGTCTTGCAGAATTTACAATAAAATTCAATCTGATTGAGGCCAATGAAAATCAGCCAACAGGAAAATACACAAAGAATAAAATCTATTAATGGACACAAATAAAAATTTTAGCTTTAAAATTTTATACATGTTTAGTACATGTTTAGTATAAAGATAATTTAATAGGGTAGGGTAAAGAATCATAATATTCTGGCACCTTTTTGAAGACACCAATATATCACAATAATATAACTAAAATCAAATATCACACAAGTTCATGGTAAACTTTACAGAGTGACACAAATTTTGCAAAACAAAATCATTTTTAACTATGTCGAGTACTGGTAAGAAAGGTAACATCTAATATTTTCAGAATTAATAGCTTAATGATTAGTATTAACTTTGATTTATTGTAAAAATTAGTTTGCCATTAAACAAATTATTTCAGTATGACAATGGAAAGTCAACAGTTTGCTATTGTTGAGCATCACCAGGCAGGAAAATCTGCAACTGAAATTTCGAGACCTTAAATATCCAAAATCAAGGTGTAGTTTCGTACTTTTCAATATCCCACAATCCAATGTTATCAGGAAACTTGCTATGTAAAAGATCACACCAGAAGTGGCTGTTGAAGAACTGTAGCAACCCAGAAATTCAAGAACAATTGCCTTGAGAGTTGCAAGAAATTTGCAAAGGTCCATGAGGAAAATTGCCGCAGAGCTTGGTGCAGCTAGATTATCAGATTGTTGTGAGATAAAAATAGGCTTGAAACTCTCCTCTCTGAAATAAGAAGCATCCACTCCCTTAAAAATGCCTCAACAGAAAAGCGATACAAAAGAAATAGCTTGTTAATGTCCAGCCTCATAGCTCACAGTCTTGACTCTGTTGTATTTACCATCAATTAACAAGCAATCAATTGCCAAAATGAGAGTTCTCACTTGGAATGTCTCAGCAATATCTGAAAACATCAGTAATGTCTGTTGAACCAAAAACCACCTTCTGTCATGTCCTGAGTTTGGGCAGAAACAGTTATATGGTGATTCTTTAAGCTTTTAATATGTTGTAGCCATTTACACTTTATAGATCCTGTTTATAGTCATTTTGTAGATTTTGTAAGGGCTATGAAATGATGCATAAAAAAAAATTCTAGTACCTAACTGTAGTTCATAGTGGAAGAAAAAATAGTGTTTCAACTAGCCCCCTAGACATTATAAATTGCTGACTTTCAAGAACATTGTGTGCTCTTAAAATTTGGCCTTTTATTTGTTAGAAGTGTATTAAATGCAGCTGATATGCTATCAAATGCTTATAACATAAGTGCAATTGCAATTCAAATGCTGCAACATATTGATTCAAACTCAACATTTAAATTTAGACAAGGCTATATCTCAGTTGAATATGTTCAATATTTGGGCTGGTTTTTCATGTCCAACATTGAAAAAACGTAAAAACTTGTGTAGGTAGATAGAAGGCATACTATTGATGAGCTTGAAAACTTATCTTATTTTTTGTGAGGATCAGTACCAGAGATTTGCAAATAAGACAATTTGAAGCAAGTTCATCTACCACTTCTACACTCCTGATAAAAAAAGAGATCTTGTATTGCACAAATACTTGTAAAACTCATCACCAAAATAATTTGTCAATAAAACATACAATGTTTATTTTTTATAAACAATAAGCTAATGTTATAAACAAAATTTGTAATTGAACATGTTCTCTAATGCTATTCTAGCAAGGTGTCTCAAATTACTTTGACTTGCCACTTTTCTTCTACAAAAAATAGATAATTTTTGACAGATGTTTTGCATCCAACTTTTGTACAGTAAAAATTTTCAATTTTAGCTAAAATTGTACTCAGTTATTTTATATATCTTGTGTTCTCTAGTCTTCAATCAGAAATATGGCCTATTTATCCTAAGTTTGGCTCTGAATGATTGTATCTATAGCTAAGGTAACCTAACCATGCTCTGCTACTGACCCAAATTGATGCTAGTCTCCATACCATATGATAGACAAATCTAACTAACCTAACTTTATTGTCCTCCTCAGGGGTCATAAGATAGGCCATATATAATGTAACCAAGTTAGATTAGTTTGATTTGTCTATCTTATGCTATGAGGACAGGTATTCCTAGGGGCACACGATCGTACATCATTTATTGTTGGGTTGGGGTACTTCTACTCTGATGTTTCTGCATCTTTTCTTTCCTTTACTTCCCAAATTGCTGCTTTTATGCATAGGAGATCTTGTGTGGGAACACTAAGTACCTAGTGACTGGCTAGTGTATAGATTCCCATTCTCCTAAGTCCATATTTAATGGTCTCTTCTCTTTCAGTACAAAATTGTGCAAGTTACTAAAGCACTGCTCTACTTATTACTACTACTACTACTACTACTACTACTACTACTACTACTACTACTAAGCTTATTGTTTACCCTATATAACCAAAGAGGCTTCAATTACTTGAAACTACCTATTCAAAACAAATTCTGAATAAAATTTTACTGAAAGAATTTTTCAATGAAAATAATATTTAACACAAAGCATTATACTACCTTAACATTCAGCTTAAGATCTTAATTAAAGACCTTCTGTAAAACTCTTGTGACACAAGTTATGCATGAAAAGGTTTTTAATTAAATATTAAATACTAAACACAATAGCAATTTAGCAAAGTCCTACTGAAACGATATCAACCCTTCTACAAGTGCTGATTTTAAGGTGTTGAGAAAGAAATATTGTCAAGCAATAATGCAAAGTTTCTATGGGACTGATCAAAGGTATTGAGTCACCCTTGGAAACATTGTTTCACTTCACTGCTTGCAGCAGGTTGTCGATCCAATAATAATCTGCAATGTTACAGCATGTTAAAAAACAACGAAAAAAAATCCTTTGTGCTTGTTTGAATTTTCAGAACAACTTAGGTTTAGGTTTCAGCTTAATGAGGACTCCGGGTCCAGTAAGACCATGCGCCTCAGGTCTTAGCCTCGAAATGGAACAACTCCTATCAATTGACCATACCATACGTGCCGACTCCACAGAGACTATATATAGTCTCTGTGGCCGACTCTCGACACTTCTAATCTCTCAGCCTCAGAATCATCAATGTTCCTCAGGTATATCTCTCACAAGTAGGTTTTCACGCTTCTCGCTTGTAATTACTGTTGAGCTTACGTCCAGTATTTAGTCTAAGTATGGCATATGTTATTTGCGTCAGTATTAACATTCAATTTGATCTTAAACCTAGTAAACGTGAACACTCAACTTTTGGATTACTCAGGCTACGCTTGTAAACATTGCATCAGCTGATATCAACTGGTTNATCAACTGGTTGGTTACCGTTGTTTGCTGAAAATTTAAAACAATTTTTCTCCTGCACAATTTCAGTTTCTTGCACAATATGAATGCCCATCTAAATTTTTGTGAGTAAATTTACGTACCATCTATTTTCAACAATGTTCAAAAAGTATTAGGAAAGAATCTTTTTGTGGGTAACAAATCTATTACTTTTTTCTGAACTTGTCACAACCGGAGTGTCATTTCGCGACACCGCTTCCGACACCACTTTCGAACCGAAATTGAATGCCAGAAAAAAACAAGATCCAAGAAAAAATTACCTTTAGCTCTCATTCCTCACCTATTCTGCCTAAAGAGCTCAGATTAGTCTTGAACGAATGTTTACTAAGTTTTTCATGTATACTATATATATTTTTTCTATTTCTAACCAGAAAATGAGGAAGAAAAGGGTATCTCAATAATGCTTGTGAACCACTCTGTTTTCAGCGAAATTTTAACGAGTCGCTCTCACTAAATTAAATCTCATTTTTTATCTATAAAAACTAAGGACTTTAAATTACTTGCAAACTAACGCATGTTAAATTTTCTTGCTCAAAATGATAAACAAAAATGGTGTATTTAAATTGAAAAGGAATAAATCAGGTTTTTTTCTGACATTGTACTTTTTCTTATATTTTATCAATGCTTTGGGTTGAATCAAATTTCATTTTTAAATCTAGTAAAGCTAAATACTTCAAATTACTTCTAAGTTGAAGCTTATAAAATTTTCTTGAGTCGAATACTTAACAAATGTTTCTTAATTGAAAAAAAAGAAAAACAGTTCCTCTACTAGATCGTTTATTCTTATCTTTTCATCATGTCATGCTCAAACTAGATCTCATCTTTTATTTATTGAAGCTATAGACGTCAAATTACCCTCAAATGGTAAGCTGTATAATTTTTGGCAACATCTATTGCAACAAGTTATCTTCATTCAACGTACGCGGACGTGAATCGTGAGGAAAAGTTTCAACGATTTCAATTTCATTTTAATTTGTAATTTTTAATAGCTAGGAAAGAAATTTGGTTATTTCAAATACGAGAAAATGTTGAGCTGTAGAATTCATTATGAATAATTATCGTGAAAGGGAAAATCTCCAAGAAGTCATTGTACTTGACTTCCACCCGTAATTTTGGGGTCGTAGTGCAGTCACTGATCACAATTACACGTGTCACTTGACACATTTTAATTTTAAGGCTGTAATGTTACTGAATGAAAACCAGATGGACCTTTCTCTGTATGTGAATGAGAACGGAATAAAAGATTTTTTTTCTTTCTGTTTTCGCATGAATAAATTAAAAAATTTTGCAACCGAGTTCAACTCTTGCAAAAAATGTCTAATATGAATTTAGAATATAAGAAAGTACGAAAAACATGTAATGGGAACTTAAAAGTGCTATTCTGTCGAAGATGAAGTATAGTGGGCTAATTTCAAATTTAAGTTGAGACTTTAGAAGCGTTACTTGTATTTATGTAACATAAATGGTGAAGCGTTATAAATTAGAAACAAATTCGTATTCATTTAGTTGATTATTTTCTAAATAATTACAAAAATCGGTTTACATTTACTCATAAACAGTTGGTGAAAGTCCAACCTGAAAAAAACTCATTATTTTGCAAATGCCAGTTCTATTATTATGGGTTTCATAAGTTAACTTTATATATTGTAATTCTATTATGTACTAAGAGTAGCAGTTGAGCAAAATATTTTGAGAAGTTGAAATTAACTGTCAATAAGATTCATTAGACCTTGATCTTCAGTTCACCTAATGCTATGTTCACTCTGGTGCTACCTCATAAAGATGAACCTTTTCTGATTTATGAGATTTATGCTCTAGCATTTTATTTTTATCTCCATAGTGTTCAAGTTCTTAATGCACATTTTGAATTGTGTTAATTAGTACATATATTTTTTAGCTCTACCTCTAGAAGAAACTGGCTAAATTTTGATGCTTGTGTAAAAAAACTGCTTTAAAATTCCAGAAAAGTTTTTTTTACTTAGTTACCACCTCAATGGAACTTTATGGAAAGTTTTAACTTCGATCTCCAGTCACGTAATCTGGCGTATTGTAATGATGGAAAATATATGTTGTTATATCTGCATATGAAGAACAGCTTGCAATTTATATCCAATGTTACAAGTTTTATAAATTTTATTCTAATACCCAGATGATTCAACAGCTTTATGAACTAAAGTATCCATTGAACTAAATTACTTTGCATTTGTATCTAATTCAAATGTGAACAAATATTATACAGATTTTAAATTTAAATTAGTGTTCATACATGTGAAGATTATAACAGTACATTTTATCATCAAAGATATTACTATTGTGTAAATTTGCCTGCTATCATTTCTATAAATAAGTCTATCTAATCTGACTTGATTGGATTGTGTGTGACCTTCTCAATATTAAAAAAAAAATTTGAACCACAAGTTCATAATTGAAATGTACAATTCATCATTCATGATACAAGACTACAAGTCCAGTAGGAAGTAAGATTTTGTGCAGAGTCTTGTGCCATCAGTCCTCAATTATGATTGTTTTTCCAAATGTCTTTGTCATTGGTGTTTGATCAAGATATTAAGCTAGGGTTAAAACCCCAAAATGAACTTCTTGATGCCTTCCTGTGACTACATTTTATTTTATCTGATCTGTCCCTAGTGTGAATGTGTGTAGCATAATGATTGGTAAAGATGCTTTTATTAGACATGTAGTAGGAGTTGATTCATTGAAAGGAGTTTTTGTAAATGATTTAGGGATGTATCACCAAGCATGATCTTTATTTTTTGTTAATGCCAGTGGGCATAGGATAGGCAATAAGAGTATGGTAGGTTTTTTACATTATTTGCTATGGAAACCTCAAGAAAGCATGTGTTGCATCAACTACAGACTTCTATCCCTTGAGATTCCTTTCATGTGCAGTTTGCTTTTTAAATTTTACACACGCTTAATAGGCTTTTTTTGTGTTTTTTCTTTCTAATTATGTCCCAATAATGGAAAGGACTGTGTATGTATATGTATTTTCTCAAGAAATTGTTTTGAGATGACAGTTTCTTATCAAAATAGCAGTTAATTCTGGTATTTTGTGCTGAGAAAGTAGTACCTACTAGTGTCATATTACCTACTGCATTCATAAATGGCCGTAAACTTGAAAATCTGTTTCAGGAAAAGTGCAGTCAAAGGGGAAAGAAAAGGGTATACTGGATACAGCTTGTGCAATGATCCATGAACCTGTAAAAATGCCCCTCTCTGCCAGCACTCCAAATTCCAGTGCTATTGTCAGTCTGATTGCTATGAATGGCATTTGTATAGATGGAGCTGCTGATGTGAACACAGATTCGCTCTTTGAGAATCATTCTCCTATGGGGCAGCATCTGTCAGAAGCCAGGTTGTGTAGCCCATGCAAGATGTGCAGTACAGATTGTGTGGACACAAAAGACAAGAAAAGCACATTAGTGCAAGAGCAAGAGATAGTTGAAACTGATGGTCAGTGTAGAGCGCTCTTGTCTCCAGATTCAGTTGTCAAATATAGACCCGAAGCAAAGTGTCTCAAGGAAGCCAATCATGAGATACCTAGGGAAAAATTACCGGAAGTAGGTTTCCCATGTCCAGTTGTCCCCAGACTTCCACGCAGGAAAAAATTATTTGCCCCAGATTCTGGAACTGGTTGTCAAAAGGATCAGGCTAGTGGTGGAAAAAATGTTAACTTGGAGGGCTGTAGTCATAGGAAGTCTTTTTTAGAAGGGTCAACTCCACATTCAGTGGAACAGAGTGGTGCCGTCAAACAGTGCTCAAATAAACTGTCTCTGATGCCTTTTCAGGAGCAATCAGGCGTTTTAGTCGATTCCCTCTCAAGGCAGAACGGTTCAACTGAATCTCTTGTGTCTTCAATAGGCAACCAACAAAATAAAACACTAATTTTGCCCTCTGATTTTGATTCAACTTGTCCACTGGAAGTCATTCAGGAGTTCTCAGAGATGACATCACGAAGTGATAGTGAGGACGACGAGAGGGAAGCTCAGTGTGACGACGATGTTTGTTCTGATAACGATCACGAACTGGAGCAACTCGATGATGAGAGGGAAGAAGAGACACAAATTGACCTCGCCGATGGTAGCTTTCCAGACTTCTCTGGAGAAGTTAGTGAGAATTGCAATTATCGAAGTGGCCGCGGGGGCCGGGGGAACGTTCGTGGAGGCGGCGGCGGCGGCAACAACAAGCGCTGGACCAAGAAAAATAAGGCTGGTAAAGGGAACCGTGGTAGAGGGAACAACAATAACAATAACGGTGGCTTCTCGAGATGCGATTCCAAAGTGGATGATGGTGAGAACGGGAACAATAATGCAGGTGATAATTTCAATATAAGTAGCGAGTTTTTCAAAATAACCGATGAAAATGGAAATATTGTGAGCAATAGATCGAACACAAAGGGTTTCAAAAGCCGGGATGAAGTCCATGACATTGAGGCTCAATGCCTGTTGGGAAAAGGGCTGTGCCAGCCGAAGAAGCAAGAAATGTTCGCTGGAAAAGGTTCTCCTGTAAACAACAGTCTACTTTTCGGCAACAACGGCACTAAAAAGTTAGTACTGTTGGGGTGAGCATAATTGTTTGGCAACAACGGCACTAAAAAGTGAGTACTGTTGAAGTGTGCATAATTGTTTGACAACAACGGCACAAAAAAGCGAGTTCTGTTGGAGTGTGCATAATTGTTTGGCAACAACGGATCTAAAAGAGCGAGAGCAGTACTGTTGAAATGTGCATAATTGTTTGACAACAGCGGCTGTAAAAAGTTATTGCAGTCGAATAATAGTGCATACATTTGAGTGTCTTGGGTCTCCGAAATATCTTGGGTCTCCGTAATATTTTGGGTCTCCTGGCCTGGTGAATTATGCGACGAGCGTGAAATTAAGGATCACATAGGTGGCACTTTTCTCTTGGAATACTTTGAGGTTCTATCCGCACGGCTCATTAATATTGAACGTTTAAAAGATCAATATAGTTCTCGACGGTTTGAGGGGAAAAGGCCAAGTTATTCCCTTGGTTTAGTGTTACCTAATTTATGTGGCACAAATCGACTGTTCGTTCCTTCACTCGGTATGCAAGCCCGTCGCGAAACACCAGTGGAAAATCGCGTAGATATTTTAAGTGTGAACTACATTAGTGCTGTGGTCTAAGTGGCGTATCACTTCTGTCTCCACCGAATATTGTTTTTAGTAAATAGGTAGGTAATCTAGTTTCAACCTGCATAGCACTAGCTCATCAGGAGGGGTTGGGGGGCGGGGTCGGTGGGGACGGCCTAGGATAGGCCTTAGGCATTAGGGCTAGGCTTGTCTACCAGATGCTAAGCTTCGGAAACTGGCGTTCCCATGGGGCACTGTTAGGTTACCTCAAATCTAGTGATGTGCCGATTCCAAAAATTTTCCTGATGCCGATTTTTCACTGAAAATTTTTATTTGCTTATCAACTCGAATTTCTTTCTGTGATGGTGCTGAACTTTGTGCTAGGCCTGACGGTGACTTTACGGAAGGGTCCTCAGGCGAGGGAACGCTCTCTGGTCTTGGCTGTTTTTTAATTTGCCTTGTTTTTCAACAGCATTATTTCTGAGCTTCGTTTTATCCATTTCGAATTCGGGAGTTATCTCCTATAGGGATGCCTCTGTGTTCGTGGCGATTGTTGTGCAATCGTGCTTTGACAACAGTTTGCTTGCAGTCTTTGTTTTTCGTTTGAGAGATGTATACATGTACATATATATAGTCTATAATGCAAGATCGCGAGAAAAATAACTCATCTTTTTCACAGAGCTTCAGTCCTCTACCCAAACGGAGACAGCAGCAACAAACCCGGCGGTAACAACAGCGGACCAAAGGGCAACAACAACAACAATAATTATAATAATAACAACCAGAAAAACAACAGCAACAGCAGCAACAACAACAATAATAATAACCAGAAAAACAACAGCAACAGCAGCAGCAGCAGCAACAACAACAAAGGTGGAGGTGACCTGAAGTGGGATGTGGTGTCGCGGCACCTAAAGCACCTGTGCTACAGCCTGGGGCTCCTGAAGCGCAACAATGGCCCCGGCTTCACCCTCGAGTCCCTCTGCCTTGAGTTCCACTACCGCTTCCTCGTCCCCTTCTTTTGCGTTTGCTACTTCGTGGTCGCGTGAGTAGAGGCCCTCTTCCCCTGCTGTGGGTGCGGTCTTGGCGACTCCTAAATGCCGCGGTTTCGGGTTTCATTTTGAGCTTTTTGCCTCTTGAATGGATTTTTGTGGGCAGTAAGTGAGCCTTCGAGCTTCTTCGAGTCGGTTTCTATTCTTGCTTACTCTCCTGCCATCCTCGAGCGTTTCTCACGGTCTTGCGGTGCATGTAAGGAGTGCTCCCACGTCCTTGGCCTTCTGTTCACTGTGAAGGGGAGATATAACACTCTTATGGGGAAGTTGGAACAGACATCTTCACATTCGTATGAAGGCTATTTGGTGATATTGAGCTTCAAATGTCGATCGTGGAGCAGTGTCGCAAATAACATTTTAATTTAAAAAACGGCATGACGTATTTGCTACTAATTACAACTCGTTTGCTATCTGTAGGATAATATCACTAATGCGAGAAGAACAACTCGACTAGATGGTTTCTTTTTTCGCTCTTTGGATCACATTTCAAGTGGGTAAGGAGCTTTAAATCAACTAATAATATAATCTTTGCCATGTCAGCTTTGGAATATCGGTCCGATTTAAGTTTTTCTATATTTAGGTAGGCATCTAATTTTACAGGTTGTGTACGTATGTATTCGGTTTCATGTGAATACGTACCTCTGGAGTTGTGTAATAGATTTTATTACTCTTTTGTTCCTTGTAGTTTGTAGTGATGCGGTAGAGGGTGCGTTTTCATGTTCAGTGATAATTTTATTTAAATTTGTAGCAATTTAGACTTCTATAGTGCAAACATCACGTTCACGTTAGATAAGAACTTTCTAGTTACTGTGCGCAATTCAGACAAGAATGCTGAATGCATTTAGTGTAGAATAATTCCAGTAGCGACGTGATCGCGTGTTGTCTGTTGAGCCCAGCTTTTCTTAAATTTATACCCCTGCGTTTAAGAACAATGTGTGTTAGATATGTAAATATCGTAATATTACTCATGACATTAGAATAAAATCCTAAATTGCAATAGCTCATCTCGAACGGGAGATCCCATGGGGACCTTTTGTGGAGCCCTGGTTGAGAATCGCTGGTCAAACATTCGCATCAGGTCAGATGAAGAGATGAGGGCCTAGGGAGTATTCAGCTGTTGCAAAAACCTTAATTTAAATTTCATCTAATCCTAAGTTGAACTCCTCCTAAATTTGAAGTTAAATCTGTGTAATTTACAATTTCTCTTGCAGCTTGGACTGGTACAAGAATGAGCAGATTGTCTGCTACAAGATGGGTGCGTCCCAGACCCCTCAGACGGGCCCCTACCGCGACATGTGTCTGTCCTACCCCTACGTGGCGGTCAGTGCTTTCTCATCGCTTCACCTATACATTTCAATGCAATTAATTTCCAAGTTAGTTTCCACGAGCACCAAATAAATTTGCTCAGAAAAGCGAATAAACGTGCAAAAGCTATTGTCGCTCAATTAGTCAGAAGAGGTGGATTTGCTGTAGCATTTTTCATAGAATGAATTTTATCTTCTTGATGAAGTATGTTCTGGGTCAGTAATGTACCTCATCGTTTTCTTTAAAATCAACCTATTCGTAAACGAAATTTTGTTACATGGTGTTTGAAATAAAAGGTTTAATTTTCTTTAGATTATGTTTATTTACGATAAGATATTTAATGTCCTGTCTAAGACACTAACGCATATCAGCGCAGTTTATAGTAACGCCAAACTTTAGGGTCGGTGAGACTATTCCTAACTAGCAAACTATAGATTTCACTTTTAATGATATGATGTCCTCACGATCTCAGATTATTTTAAAGTGAAAACAGTGAAAGCTAATTTTAACAATGCAATAATTAAGTTTATTTTAAATCCTTACGACCACATCGTAAAGAAACCTCGCATATCAGGCAATGAGGCATCAGCGATGCTGGGTGTTCGAATTTAAACGGCAATGAATGCGAAATTTAAGTTATATATTTTCGCCAACAAAATCCCATAATCCTAAGATAAAATCCTATGATAAAAATGTTCACAGGTAAGAACGGTTTATTTGCTTATGGTGTCTAATTTGATAATGCAGTAAAAATTTGTTTGTTCGGGCCTCGTTGTTCGAAAGTTTCCTGTACGACTTTGGTTGCAATAACAGGATCGATCAAGATGACTTTTTATTAGAACATTGATATTACTTCAGGTAGATGACTCGGTAACGTTAATTGGACAACCTAAGTTCAGGTTATCCATTTCAGGTGGATAACCTAACACGTGGAACTTCATGTGTCCATTACGTAAAACTATTTTTTCAATAGCGACATTTCAACCATAATTATTCTTAAGCCATCTTAAATACATAGTCCCTAATTAAAACGATCCTTTCATCTCTACATCGTCTTTTGGATTTAATGGGCCTTTTCCTATGCCTTTGTCCCTTTTGGTAACTGAAAGCCAAATAGAGCGCCGTATCACGACTAGCAAACTTTACTATGCAACTGGTCATGATGCACCTTGATAGTATCCCTGTAAACACCGTGAGAATAGGTGTTCAACTTGTTGTAGACTGACCCCTAACCTAAGAAGGCTAACCTCGGAAATGGCTAATACCTCAGACGGCGTCAGGGGCCCGGCGGTACTTGCTGTACTACCGCTGGGTGCCGAACAGCTTCCTGCTGGTGGCCGCCGTCGTCTACACCCTGAGAGCGGGGCCCGTCAAGAAGTGGGAAGACACAAGACTAGCTCAGCTCTGCAAGGACGTCTGGATGGAGAGGTCGAGGTAAGCCATTGTTTGGAAAATGCAAGACTAGCTCAGCTCTGTAAGGACGTCTGGACGGAAAGGTCGAGGTAAGCCATTGCTTGTACCGTCTTGGCTGGGAGTTAGTATTGAAGCAATGGCTTACGACTCAATTTGTATTGTACCCTGTAAAACTTTAGTCTGAAACTAACGAGGGATAATTTTTCGGAAAAGGATATTTTAGAGCACAATATTCGAGTGCGAATTAGTGAAAGTTATTTATTTGACTCACAAAACAGTAATAGTGCGCCAGACATAAACTTATTAATTCCCAGTAATTTTATTCCGAACATATTTCTCAAACGCCAACTGAACAGACTCTACACTCGCCGTAAAATTTCGACAACTCAACACATTGACGATTTTAAAATGGATGAGTTATCTTTTTGCACTTCTCACTATATCTGTTATCGCATAACGTTCGTTATTCATTCTACGTGCGTTTCAAATGCGGTAAGAAATTTCGTCGCATTGCTTCCTCAACTCGTGTCTTTGGTTAAAATGTCACCTCAGCTTCGGTGAACCTAATGGGCCATGTAGTCTAATGACCACCTATTACAGTACCATATAGATACTTCATCTTCTGTTTGTTCCAGATCCCAAAATATACAAGATGAACAAATTCTACGAAAAAGTTTATTCTTATTAGCTTGAAATTTCATCACACATAGTATGCCGGAACTCTATTGAATAGCAAACTATATTTGTTTGGAATCTCATTACAGCGGGTATTCACTTGACTCCTCTTACCGTGTAAGGTCCTCGCAGTTTGCCTTCTCGTGCGACCCTCTGTGGGCTCGACCCCTGCCAAGAGAGGCAGTCAATGGGCTCCTCTGACAGCCCTGCTGCTCCGTGACGTCTTGGACCGGACTCGTGCGCGACACTTCACATTCTCAGTTGAATTTCTTATTTACCTACTATAAAATTGGGCGACTCGTCGGTCTTCGAACAGAAATCGGACCTCGTAATTACTCTGGTTTTCAATTACCCTTTGCTGCGTTTTATTTTCTAAACATTTACAATAATAAGTTTATAACTTTAAACCTAGCCAACTTATATACAGTACTTCTTCAGCACATACGGTGGCTTAAACGGTGTACGTTGACTTGAATATGTACAATTTATGAAAAGCGTCTGTGTACAGTATGAGTGATATTAAGAAGACTCAAGTGTCGCATTCACGTTTGTTTTTTTCTGGAACTTCTGAATGTACACAATATTTTTCTCAGATGTTGGTTCATTATCCCAGTGTTGATTCTGGACCCCAACTGTATGATTTCTCAGGTCGTTCAGCTTAATGAATACAAAAGTCATCGTCTGCATTCAGTTGCAACGTTCGAAATTGTCCATTTCATTTTGAATAATTCCTTGTGCCTTTGAGCGTCACGTGTAATTTTACCTTGAAGTAATGGTGTCGATCTTTCCCACGAGTTACCAAACGAGCCACTGGACGAACATCAACGACCGCGTGGTGCGCTTCATCACGACGGGCCAGGCCGAGTCAGGCCACTACTACAAGTGGATCCTGTGTCACGTGTTCGCCAACCTGCTCGTGCTGGCTGCCGTCTTTTACTTCGACTTCGTCCTGCAGGTTTGAGGTGTTCTCTTGGTGTAAAACTCAATACCTCGACTTATTATTGAGCTTCACTTGGTCTAACGGCACCAGTGCTTGATGGCCATATCGGAGCGACTAATACATAAATTCCACCCATATTTTGTGTACCATATAGAATTTAGAGAACTTGAGCATTTTCTCCCCCATCTTCCATCCATATAAACATTAATCGGTTACTATACTCTACTACAGCTCGCCATCTTCGTTTTACCTGCAAAATGTTTTTCAATTGCTGAGCTGGCTGCTAAACCGAAAACGGGATGTCAAGCAGCTACGGATCACCTAATACCCAAGCTTAGAAATATAAAAGTTCTGTTCTAAGCTGCGATTTAATTTTTCAGTTATTTCAATCGACCAAAATAAAGGGATTGGGTTATCTGTATTGCCGGTACCTTTAGTTACCTTAGTTCTTGTTCTGTGTTGCTGCCGTAAAGTGTCCAGAGAACTGGAACCAGGCATTAACCATGCGGTTATGTCTCTATTCAATATATTTTTACTCAGATTGTAGTTTTTCTGTCTCTTCCTTACCTCTCTGGAAATGCAGTTTTTCTTGTATGATCATGTCGTATGTTGTAGCTTACTCGTCGTACCGAAAGCGAAAAATAAGTTGCTTGTAAACTTTGCTATGGGCTAAAAAACACGCTGATCTCGTATCTCCAATACTTCGGTTTATTTGTCTCTTCATCGCGCAGTTTTAGCTGCATGGACGAGTTCATTCAGTGTATAGGAATGTGACCAATGAAAAATGTACAGGATTTTTTATTCTCATTTTACCGTTTGCAGGGCACCTTCGTGACGATGGTACCCGAAGTGATGTACAAGATGCATCGTGATCCTATGCACTTCAGTGATCCGCTGTCGATCATCTTCCCTCCGTTTGCAGACTGTCAAATTACCCAGTTTCATAAAGTTATTGACTCGACCGAGTTTAACTTTGGTTGTCATCTCACACTCATGGAGCTATACGAAAAGCTCTTCTTCGTAACGTGGTGCGTCCTCGCTCTGCACTGGTTCTGGAGCTCCGTGATGATCCTGTGGTTAACTGTAGGGTTAATTCCTTTCTTCGGCAAATTCTCTTGTCTCGTCACTAGTCATTTGAAGTACAAGGATTCGGCGGTTGTGATGTGGAAAGTGGTCAGAAAGTGCTCTCTGGGAGAAGCTCATGCTCTCTATCTTGTCAAAAAATGGATGAGTTGCGCGCAGTTCGACCAACTTCTAGCGACTCTGCTAGCTAAAAAAAGCAAAAACGGGTTGCTGGACCGTGCCAAGAATTCCGATTTCAGCTCCGATGGCGAGCGTCGCAATTATTGCAGTAACCATACAGCTTTGCAAATGGGCGGTTGTAAGCTTCCCTGTATCGATGGAAATGCTCATCAGATGTCGGATCAATCGAAAGAAGATCCCGCGGCCCCGACCATCCAGCTATTGTCTGGGAAGCCGGCTTCGAAGTATGGGCGCTGTTTAGACGAGGCCTACATAGATAGGTTCTACTCAGCACAGTCAAGTCCTGGAGCAGATCAACAGGAGTCGGAAGACAAACCTGGAAGTTTCTGTCTCGGAAATAGAAACTTCAAGACCATCTTTTGAAACAAATGCTGTAGGATGATGTTGTATTCTCACGTGTGCGGAGGCAAGTCACCGATCTCACGAGTTAGGTAATTTTCTCTTCAAATGCTTTGGTTTTCGCCGTCATGATCTTGTCATAACGAGTTAGATTTTTTAGTTGAGCCTAGTTAACTGATCAGTTGTTTTCTTTTTCTTTATTTAACGTATCGACTTTAATCCTTTCTATTGTGCGTTTAATGCTACTATACGTTCCTTGGATTTATTTGGACGTTCGTTATTGCTTCTCAATACTAGATTTTTTGGTTTCGTTAGGTAGATATTCTTCACAAATTTTTCGTGTTGTGTTGTGCTTAGTAATTACGTCAGAGGGGTCATTTGATATTGTCGAGGATTCGCTCCAGTATTCGTTCTATTACCGGAGCAGTTTCCAGTCACGAAGTTACTTATGGGAAATAAATATTTCTTAGTACCTAACCGACAACGGAGTGAATTTGGTATGTAGTATTAGGTAGTTTTCGTAAACTTATCAGTCGGCTTTTGTTGGTTGAAAAAATAAGGGATGGAAACTTCATTGGAATTGAAGCAGTTAAAATACATGTTTTTACTTGTCGTGCCTGCTATAGTGTCCTCACTTCAGGCTCCGGAAACGCGTATCGTGCATTTTTCGTTTTAGGTGTTATTTTGAATTGATTTCAATGGTTTCTTGACGGCAGTTTTCAAGATGTGCTGTGCGAGTATTTGTTCGTTCAGAGGAAATGTTGAATCTTTCTGCTGAGTTTCATTTCATTTAATATGAATTCTTAGTATTCCCGGTTAAACTTTGGTACCATTTGAAGTTGTGAAACTTGAAGGAAAAGAATTTTTCTGTTGTTTTTTTTCTGTTGGGAAAGTTAGGTTCTCATTTTCAATGTTTTCCAATCATTAGCTAATACATTTATACATTTAACTTGAGCGATACGAGTGTTAGAAAATCTAATTTCTAGGATGTAAAAAAGTCACGATCGTACTAAAACTAAAACGTTTTCGATTCATTAAATTCAATCAGTACTACGATATTCCGATCGAATTCTTTGATTAAATTATATGAAAACTGATATGAGCTTATATGAGACATACAAAACAGAAAACATTTGGACTAAAATTTAATCCGCAATACACACCATAATTGGTGGTCCATAGTAACTTCCAGTTAATGATGCAAGATATAGATATTCTAAAAATGCAGGTCGGGTGCGAGGTGATCAAAAATCTGAAACACTCAAAATTATGAGTATTCAACTGCGATCTTTATCACGATAATGGTTTCTAATTGGTCTAAATCTCGTATGTCTGAATCTCAACCCGTCACGGGCCAAGGAAGACGTTTGCGGGTACGCCAACCCAGGCCTCTTGGCTATCGCTGCGTAGTTTCGTTTGGTTTTTATCCACCTCTTGTTGGCTGGTTTCCAAAGCAGCATAGACGTCAATCTTCGGAACGGTGGTAGCTGCTTTGAGACATAAGATTTCTTGGAGATTTTAAGGGTATAATGGCATTAAAATTCAGGTTTCAATGCTTTTTCGTGTTGAATATTTTAATAAAAATTTGGGTACATTTTGTGGCAAGTTGAACATGCATAGTTAGTTACACCAACCCCTATGAAAATTTTTCGTTATAAAGTAGCTTACACAACTTCCAGCTTATTATACGAAATGTAAATCCAAGTAAAGACCTCGGACGCATGGGCCTGTCGGACCCGTAGTCCTCATGAAACTGAAATAAGTTTTGCAACTGTTCCGAGGCGCACTGGTACCATATTACGCTCGCAGGTGGAAAGCCACGGGTTGTTCCCAAATTGAATGGGAGCTTAAACTTCGCAGTCCTTGTAGGTACAAGGCTTTCAAAACCTAACGGTGTTTTATATTTTGATTGTAGTAGGGTGGTGATGGTAACATAGTTTGTTAGTGGAATGAATAGTTAATTTCTTTTAAAAAACGCTTATTTTGGGATTTCGGAATCCCGTAAAGCAGTCTCTCCGCAGAAGCGCAGATGGAGTGGTTCGTCGCACGTTGATCAGGAGAAAAGTGGGGTCGTGAGGTAGTAGTGTTTGTGAGCTGCTTTTTCGTTGAAAATCAAATAAGCAGAATTTTTGATCGAATGACATGCGGGGAATCGTCATTACTAGTGAAAGGTAAATATTTTATCTATTACCAACTTCGGAATAAACGAGTTTTCTAGTGAAGTCACCAAAAGACACGCCGGCCTCATAAATATACTCTTTTTTTTATAATGGCCTGTAGCCTATAATCTAGACCTATATATTTATTTTCATCTGAAGCATCATTAATATTTTCATGCAATAGTTAATAAATTTGTGAGTTTATACGTAAGTTATTTATGATGTACGAGTGCAGACTGTGCAGTGTGCTAGCTATTGTGAATTGTAGTTTCTGTTCAACTAGACGGTTTTTTTTTGTAATACTTTGAAAGTTTCTGATGAGATAATTTAAGTAAGTAGGAAACAAAAATTAAATAATGTGAATAGAAGAAATGAGGTAATATTAATATAATTTTACATATTTAACTTACATTAATTTTAATTGTGTACCTAAGTCTTATAGTGTGCAATACATATTTATCTATCTTGTGAGATGTTTGCTGTGCTTTGTGGATTTGAGGTGAATAAAGACATCAAGGGGAAATTAAGTATGGTTCATAGTAGTTCATTAAAGACATCAAAGGGGTAATAATAATAATAATTAGTTAAAAATGAACCCATGAGTGTTTTCATGTGTAGTGGTTGAAAATGAATAGAAAAAGCATGTTATAAAAATACCTTATTTAGACTTTGGGAGTGAGACAAAATCTGACTCCTAGCATTCCTATGAGTCTGACTTAAACTTGTTTGAAAATTGAAAACCTCTGACTCTGCAACCCTGGTGTTATGTCTGTTGTCTCATTCTTCAGATTCATAGGAATGACTGAAATTTCTCTTATATTTCTTTGCAGATCTTCAGTCAATACAGTTACTTAAAGTGCCAATATATGTAGTTCAACCCTAAATAAGAAAATCAGAATCTGGAAAGAAAACAACTATGGAGCTTTTTAAACATAGGCTTCTAAGTGATAGACATAGGGTTGAACTCATTGAAAAGACAACCAAACTTGAATCTTTTTTATCACCTGATGTTATCAAGATATTGAAAGATCTAATTTCTATTCACAGTTTGAAAGAATCATTCCAAGTCATTGAGTATAATTGTACCATGGTGGATATACTAATGAAAAAAGTGATGGAAAAATGTTTTTTTACAATGTCTTGGGCATTGAGTGTTCTTTCTGAAGTTCAGTTGCCTGCATCTGGGAGTGTGAACAAGAAAAGTATTGATACCTCTAAGGCTCATGAGTCTGCTGTAGAGCTCTCTAACTCTTTTGATGACTTGTGGAAAATATTGATTTGCTGTAGAGAAAATCTTCCAAATTCTGATGCTTTACAAGCTAGTACTAGTCAGTTTTTGGATCAAATTGTAAGTACTGTTAAAGTGCTGAAGTTCAATGAAGCTAGCATGATCTCAATGGAAGCCATCGGTAAACTCATCTCATCCTATCTTGACCACATGCAGTTTGAAGGTCCTGACAGTGAAAGTGAAGCTGCCCAATGTGAAGAGATAATTCAAATTTGGCTAACACATTTAGATGAATGTGAAAAACCTCAATCCCTGAACATATTTTTGAATAACTTTTTAGAGCCATTTTTGAAACATTCTGTCCCAGCTAAAAGATTGATTTTCTTGGAAATTTTATTGGAAAAATGTTGGATTTCTTTCCATACTAAGAAAGGGATTTTTCTTAAGCAAGTGAAGCCTTTTCCATTCATGTTGCTAGTTTTTATTATTAATTTTATTTCTGAAGAAGACCCTGGCAGCTTTATTATATTTAATGATAAAAAATTACTTCAAGTCTTAGAATTTGGCTTAGTTCATGGAGATCCAATTACTCGCAAGCAAAGCCAGCACATTTTGAAGGTTTGCTTGATATTGAGCAAAGTAGTTAAGAATGAAAATCTACCTTCTTCACTTTCTGAATTGGCTTTGTATGATGGCTGGAATGAATACTTCTTGTGCCTTGAAATCCTTGAAGAGAATCAAGCGCATGTTGTATCTCCTGTAATAGCCAAGCTTGACAAATTTTGGACTTCTGCTGATACTCATCCATCATTGCTTCCATGGATATTTGTGATTTACAAAAGATTATTTGATCATGATCATAGAACTGTTTGTGTTTGGGGAATCAATCACTTACTAAAAGTGAAACCAAAAGGATCATCAGGATGTGAAGCTTGGCTGAGGTTCCTTCCAATCTGTCTGTTACCTGCCCTCCATGATTATCAGTTATTTATTCAGCAGTATTCTAACAACGAACTTCCTCTTGGAGCCCGCTTGTCAAACTTTTTCGCCTTAGTTTTGGTGGCACTGCCCTCAAATACTGCTAGTGCCTTAGTTGAGCTAGTGCTTTCCAGCCTGTTTGAAGAAATGAACTGGGAAGATGTTTCACTCTACCACATAATTGCATCGTTGACAACTGTGCCAAAATTTCATGCACTCAGCATCCAGCAGGCAAGAAGCATTGCACTGGCCTCTCAAGCATGCTGGTCTTCCCAGGAACCTCTGCTCAGAGAAGCTTCCCAGGTCAACCTTGTCAAAATTCTTTTGTTTCAAGTGAATAAGACAGAACTAACAGTTGAGCAGCTCTGCAGCATTCTTGGATCTGTTTGTGGTGATTTATTATTTTTGAAAGATCAATCTTTGTGGTTGCATCTTGTGGATTCTGTTTCTCAATTGGAGAACTTGTCTTCCTTGTCATCCACTTCAGAAGGAGGTGGTAGTCCCAAGCTTGGTGCTTTGAAAATTGTCTTGAGCTTACAAGTAGCTCTGATGAACAATTCTTACTGCAGAGATGAAGCTATTTCATGTCTGAAAGAAATTGCTCAAAAGTATAATTCAGTGCTACAGCCTATAAAAATTCTTTATGAAGTACTGCCTATGCTTCAGCCCATCAAAAAATTTCTAAAACTTGGGGAGAAAACTCACTCAGAGATCATGGAAATTTATGCTGAACTTTTTATTGGTGTAGAAATGGAAAATTTACTTGAATTTGTTAAGACTTGTGGCAAGGAAGACAATTGGAAGACTCAATCTTGGCTTCAAATTCTTGGAAAATTGCTTGTACACTTCCATTCAAATGATGCTAGCTTAGCTTCTTCTACTGCTACAAAGTGTTTGTCATTTGTATTATCTGAACAAAAGTGGCTCAGAAATAATGAGCAAAGTGCTTTCAAACCTGTACTGAGAAGTAAAAGTGATCTTTATATTTTACAGTTGATCTCAAAAGTTCTTTACCCTTACTTGGATGATTGTGAAAAAGTGCTTGTGCTTGAAATTTTGGATTCAGTGTTGCTCCAGCAAGTATCTGATTGGCTAGAGGTTGTGGAGCAGTCCTCATTGGATGAAAAGAAGCCTAATGGTGTCCAGGTAAATCAAGCTCAGCTCGATAATGGAATTTCCAAGAAAGAATGGAGGTTGCAAAATGAGAGCTTCACAAATTCTGTTTGGAGCTGCCTTGCCACTCTGTGTGAGCAGGTAAGGTGATCAAGTGGAGCTGTAAGCAGAGTTCAGTGTAAAGAATGTGCTAGAAATTGGGGCATTTTTTTCAAGCAAGCAAGAAGTATATTCAGGTTCTATATTGGTGCGTGCATATTTCTATATGTTCATTTGAGATACTATGGAAAGATCTTTATATTTTATCATGTGTTTGCCATACTATATCTATTTTTTAGTATTGTGGGGACTATAATTAATTTTATGATGTTAGAAAGTGCTCAGTATCCTTTGGTTGTTAGTCACTGTGAAAGGTTAGCACGAACAATTTGCCTTCTTCCTTTGTTACTGCAGCAAAAAATGTACAGAGAAGTTTTCATTTAACTTTGTATGGATATACTTAGATGATGCAGCTTAGTAGTCATACTGAATTTGACATACTGCAGTTTGAACTGTCTTCAATTGTGAGGCTAATTAGATTTTGTCTTACTTTATTTTAATGCAACTTTAGCTTCTCAAGAAACTAAAAAAAAATAAAGTTTCATGCTTGGCTGAGTTTGCCTTCATAAGTGTGCATGATTTTACAAGGTCATTTACAAGGCGTTTTTATAAGGTCAAATTTGGCTGTTTCTTGATGATTTCTGCTACTGCATTTCTTTCACAGAGACAGTAAAGGATGCTGACAAGGCTAAAGGAGTATTTGGTAAAGGCTTCAAATTTTAGAAAACATAGAACAGTAAATTTAAGTTTGGATAAATCAAAGACACAATGATAAAGTGTGAGCAAGTGTAATATGTGAAAAAGGGTCTTTTGCAGCTATTGATCTGTAATTTACTAGCTAGTACAACTCTCAGTTAAAGTAATGATGAACCTAAAATCGTCCATGTGAGCAGAAGGGAGTTTGAGAAGTTCTGCAAACAAAGTGGTATTCAATTGATAGTATTCTAAGGTATGGTGGGGCTGCAAGTTCCAATAAAGAAGGGGTGCAAAAGTTTATGTTTAGGACTCAACATGGAATCACAGAATTGATAAAAAAGAAAAATAGAGAGTTTTGTAGATCAGGGGTTGAATTTATTGTTTATGGTAATTTCAGTGTAAAAAATGGCTTCCCAATTTGAACAGCCTAAATGAACAAGTCAAGGTCAAATTATGAACTGCATCTTTTGATAGGTATTGCTTCAAATTTAACTCTGGTACAAGTAGATATATTTACATAAAGAACTGAAATTTAGATAAGAAAGCTTGAAGCCTTTCTCAATAAATAATGTGATTCTGGAGGGTACATATAAAAAATTAAGACTTGTACTAATAAAAGTAAAATATTTATAAATAGTCTACTTGATAAATGCAATTTTTTGTGCATTTGTTCTCAGGCAAGCGTGTACACTACTGCTGGAGGTTCAGTCTCTCTCTCCGACTGTGGCTCTTGCTGCCTTCAGGTGGTGCTGGAGTGGCTGCCTTGTGTGGGCAGAACATCTGTTGCTCTGCTATATTCCTTAGCAGAGACTCTTGCTTTTGCTCACCTTAATGTGAGTTCCTAGTGCCTTAGGTGTCTGGAACAAATGTTTTTTATCAGAATTGGATTGCTGTCTTTATACTTAGCTTTGTAAACTGTGTGTTACACATTTTAGTGAGAAGAAGAAATACTTAGTATGGTAGCAATTGCTCACTATGATTTTCTATGAACTGTAAGCTCTGACACTCTTACTGCAAAATGAAGTTAATGGAAATATATTAAACATAGTTTGCAAATTAGTTTTTAAGGTATCATGCACATACACATACATTCTAATAGATTTTGATCCCATAGTGATGCTATGGAGTTACCATACTGCAAAGCATATAATGTGCTCCTACACATCACAGCATCCCACAATACAAAGGGGTGCAAAAATGTACCCATTATTTGGTAGCTCATTTGTTAGGGGCACTTTGTGTCAAAAATTGCCAGCAAGTGCCACCTACCAACTGCTAGTTTAACAGTTACAGTTCTGCATGAAATTAGAAAGTGTAAGGCCTTTTATTTAAAAATTATTGGATTACAAATAGTGAAACTGTGAGTATATTTTTTGATCTCTCTGAGTTTACCTCTCTGAAACTTAATGTGTTATTATGCTGAATAGAGTGTAAGAATTCATTTTAATCCCTTTTGTGTGCAGCATGACGAGTGGCAGAGTCTGGTGCTGGCTTTGCTCAGCTACAGCAAAGAGTACGGGAGCTGCACTGACCTGATCAGTTCTATCCTGACGCTGCTGCTGCAGAAGGAAAGGGCTTTGGACCAGTCCATGCCTACTGTTATTCAGGTGAGCTCTGGTGTGCATGTCTCTTATTGAGGTTAAAACTGGAAAGTTTGTTTATAAAGTAAGATCTTATTTCAAGAGTTGAGCATTTTTTATGTCTTCGAAGTTGACTTGAAATAAACCATTTGTGTGATTCACATTCCATTACCACAGATGCATGGACAAAAAACAAATTTGTGTGATTCTTGTTTCATAACCACAGATACCTATCTATTTCTCATATGGTTTCCAACCTATTGAAACTGACTAACAAATATTCATGGGATTCATATTTCATAACCACAGATATATATTTCTCCCCTGGCCTTTAACCTATCGCCAGCTTTTATTAATACCTTCTTTGCACTGATTCTGAAACTGCCTTGGTTAGACACAGCAATTGGAAGACTGCAACTGCAGCCCTTAAATATGATTAGTAAATTATTTTAAGGCTGCTCAGGTAGGTTACCTCAGCTATAGAATACGTCTTAGGGGCTTACATCTTTCATGCTCACTTTGCTTTAAACTTTCATGCCTTCATCCCTATCTCTTCTTTATCTCTTCTTCCTCTTCATTCTCAACTTGATGTCTCTATGGACATGGGATCCTGTGTGGAAACACATCTTGGGCCTAGATTCCCTGATTTCCACAGTCCATACTTGATGACTCTTCTCTTTGCTCTCTTTGGAACACATTTTATGGGGCTTGATAGGAAGCTTCAAACTTATTTATGATAATAATTAATTATAATAATAATAAATGATGATTTCAGGCATGCTGTGAGCTGCTCACCAAGGCCCAGACCACTCGAGGCATAGCTCCTCTGTTGGCCCGACGGTTGGCTCTATTCGTCACGTCAACTCGGCATTCCGTGAAGAATTATGGTATGTTTCTCCTAAATTTTCTTATGAAATTTTAACCTTGCTTCTAGGGTAGCTCTTCCAATAACTTTATAGATACATTTTTAATTCTACCTTAATAATGTGTTATAACATTAAGCACTGAAGCTTGATTTTTGTAATAATGCTAATTTACTGTTTGTGTATTTTAGTTTTGCATATGATATTTTGAAGTCCGTCCTTCATTCTAATTATCCGAATGCACAATACATCAGGAAACACTGTTGTGAAAGGTAATTATTTACTCTGTATGTTGGATTGATACTTTGCTGGTACAGTGCAAAATAATGTTGGCTAACTCAATTAGTTTAGCTTGAATTTTCCTCCTCATGTGACATAAGGTAAGCAATAGGGTCCCCATTGCATGAATTTTCCTCATGCTATGGGGACTGGCATGTCTTGGGGACATTGTTAAGTTACCTCAGCTATAGATAGGTTTTTGGGACTTCTATCTTTCATACCTACTTTGCTTTTTTATATTTTCACCTTGTCTTTGCTATCTCTTTGTATTTTTTACTCTTCAGTCTTAATTTCTGTTTCTAAGTGCAGGGGATCTTGTGTAAGAACACATGTTGTGCTTGGATTCTCCATTCTCTTGAGTCCACCCCCTCAGGGTGGACTCCTTTTCCTTCTTAACCTACTGTTTCTATGCGCAGGGAATCCTGTGTGGGAAGACGTCTTTGCATAGATTCCACGTTTTTCCATTCTCGATGGTCCCTTCTTCCCTTCCCTCTCTCTGTATCACACTTGATAGATGTTGATAAAGAGCTTCAAACTACGAATATAACCCTAATCTCAAGAGTCCATATTAAAGGATCCCTCCTCTTAGCTCTCTTTCGATCACATTTCTGGTGCACAGGCAGCTTCCAACCATGACTATAATAATAGTAATTTGTGAATTATCAGTTTCAATTCTTCAGTTCCTCAGCAGCACAAGAAGAATGGACATCAAATATTTTAAAATATTTTTTCTTTGTATTTATTTTACTGTGATGAATTGGGGCTATTTAATAGAAACTGCTCTCCAATATCGTAAAGTATCTTAAGCATATTAGCAGTGATTTCTTAAGTTTTAAAATGTACATAAAACGAATGTTTCTAGATTGGTCAAATATGTACGAATCTGTACTGGTGCCGCTGCTGCTGTTTGGACCCGTGCCAGACAAGAAACTGAAGGCATTGAGGGCAGCAGCTCTCGACATCTCCCACCAGCAAGACGCCTGGCCCACCTGCAATGAGCAGCAGCGGGATGGAGCCGTTTACTGGAGGTGAGATATATTCTCATTCTGCAGCTGTTCTCACTCTGCAGCTGTTCTCATTCTGTAGCTGTTCTCACTCTGCAGCTGTTCTCACTCTGCAGCTGTTCACACTCTGCAGCTGTTCTCACTCTGCAGCTGTTCTCACTCTGGAGTTATTCCTGAGCATTTGTTCTCCTGGGTGAGACCATTTCATCTCTGCCGATGGTGATGCTCATGAAGGAGGAAAGGCTTCAGGGAGCACTTCATGAGGAGGAGCTATAATGTTGATTCAACTCTGCTACGACAAAATTACCCTTGCAAAAAGGTTGCATTTATTCTTGTACGCAAATCTGGCAGTATCCTTATAAAGTAGGACCGTATTGTTCTTTTGATTATAAGAGTGTTAACTTACCAGGCACTAATACCTTGCATGAATTTGATCTTCTTCTTTAGCTTTCAAAATGCAATGTTTGGAGTCTGTAAAATTTATCATAGAAACGTTATCTAAATGGAGTCAGTTGTCAATTTCATCTTTCACAAGAGTAATTTTTGTTGACAGTTTCCATTTCAAATGAAAATTGTGAAGGTTGTTGTATAATTTTTCAACAATTTTAATGTGTTCGACTTGTTACTTCAACATTTGTAGGAAATTGTAATGTGCTGCATTTTTGGCATAAATTTTATACTCTTTTTCTTTCAGTCGGAAAATTTCACGATACTGGCCCCTAGGTACGTTTCTACATTACCAGGGGCTTACATTTTCATGGTTTTGCTGCCCACAGCTCATCCAGAAGTAAACATTATTCTTTTCTTGTCTTCTCACAATGATGACAGGCCGTGGTTTTAATCTTTTTCTGTGAGTAAAAAGAAGTTCTTTTAATCGTTTTAAAAATATTTTGTTTTGTTATTATAGAGTTGATTTAGTTCAGTTACTAAACATACTGTGAGTCTGATTACTCCTTTCTTCTCAGCCCATACCACGAAGCTCAGGAGACGAGGTGCTACGCCACGCTGGTGCTGCTGTCACTGGATGGCGCGTGTGCTGCAGACCGCGCTGCAGCAGCGCACATCGTGAGAGTGTTGCGTAGGCGCTTCATTTCTGCCAATGACGGTCGAGGGACCCGCGACTTCAGCAACAGCCTCCCTCACCGCATCAAGACGCGCGCCCTGCAGGCCGTCATGGTGCTGATGCCGCTCCTCAGCGCGGCAGAAAGTGGCGAGGTGCTGCAGTGGGTGTGTGGCAGCACGGTGAGCGAGCAGCAACAACCGAGCGTGCGGTACCTCATGGAGTGGATGATGGCTTCATGTGTCATCACTTGGCCCGAGCTGTGCCCCGAGTTCCTGGAGTTGTGCCGCGCTGGTGTGAAGCAGCGGTCCGGGAGCGTGGCCTCATTTCTCGCTGCTGTGTCCCTTCTAGCGTGTCGTATGCAGGATGAAGCGATTGTGGAGCTGTGCATGACTTTTGCAGTCCCGTGGTGCATGGCTCAGCAGTACAATTCGCGGCTCTATGCTCAACTTGCAGTGTCCAACATTTATGAGCACTGTGTTAAATACAACTTTACAAGCACACTGCGCAAATTCACTGCTTTGAAAGACTGCTTGATGATGGCGCAAGCAAGTAACGCCGGCTCAACTGACGACTTTTTCTTCTCTGTTTTTGATCCCGTGGGTCACTACTCTGTGCAGACGATATATTACGAGCTGCCTCGCCTGTCCCTCTTGTCCGATGACGAGTGGATGTCTAGTGAGGATCTCTCATCCGTTGCGCGCAGCCAGAGCATCCCTCTGAAGACCTCACTGCTCCTCAGGAGCCCTGCTCAACAGGTCCTCAGTGCCACTCGGGCTGCTGCATGGGTCACTAAGGCTGCTAAAGTTGGCAGTGGAGAGGCCTTCATGCCAGAGAAAGGGGGTCACTCGTCGCTAAGCTCTGGTGGTGATGGTGCCGCTGCAGCTGGTGCTGTGGCCGAAGAAGGAAATATGCAAAGAAAAGTCATTCCGTGGAGCTCACTGAGCAAGCAACAACAGCAGGAAGCACTTAGCTCTGCTGTAATGGTAATTATACGTGTTTCTACGGTCATTTTATGTAGCATTTAGTTAACATGTACAACATAGCAGCTCATTCACAACTACAGCTGATCTATCGTGTGATCATCTTTTGAGCAAAGCCACAGTTTGCCGCCGCGCACGATTCATTCACGTGATGCTGGCAGCATTCAATTCCCTGTTCTTGTTTAAGGCCTTGCAAGACAGTAGGAGCGAGAAAATTGAAAACTTCTTTAGCTAATACGCCATTGAATATTATTCAAGTACATGTTCTTACCCTGATCATGCTTATTTCCCGAGACGTTTGCTCGCTCCTGGAAACAAAATTCATGAGATGTGCCATCACATCAGTGTATGGGGAAGTTGAAGTCATCTCCCGAAACAACAGATTTTTGTTACAGATTGAGTGAAATGAGAATGATTTAGCTTATATATGGTCGTAAGCATAGAAACTATTTCTTTATTGATTACCACATTCAGCTATTAGAAGTTTAAGGAGTAATTTTTAAAGAAACCAATCTTGTCAACTTGTTGAAGAAATGTTTGTTGTAGGACTTGGCTTTATTTTTTATTTTAACTCTTGCTAAGGAATAGGACATCTGTTGAAAGTATAAACATTTTCCCTGCACCGTGTGAGCCTGACTCCTTACGTTTCTAAATGCTGAATGACAATAAGCAGCTGCTTTGTTTCTTTTCAGCCCGTCATTCCTTTTAGCTGCTGAATAATTTCGTAAGACCGTTGTAATCAGAGGAGGATTCAGATTGCTACATGAATTCAGCTCTACTGTTTATTATCCTTGATGCATTCATGATTCACTGACTACACTAAATCCTAATGATCGAGTACATTTTCTTACCAATTTCTTTTCGTAGAGGGCTGACGGGAGCACGCGTCGTTACCCCTTGACGGTGGTGGGGTCCCTGCTCACGAAGGCCACCAACCTGGGAGGGCTGTGCCGCACATGTGAGGTGCTGGGCGCTGGTCTGCTTGTGCTGCCCTCCTTGTCTCTCCTGCACGACCAGGCTTTCCTGGGCCTCAGCCTAGCTTCGCACAAGTGGATCCCTCTCGTCGAGGTGAGCTTATTTTGAAGCGTCCTTAGGCCTCCTCATTCGGGTTCTTATTTATTTGTTCATTAATAAAGTGCCGTCGTAATTCTTTATCTGTTTGTCTAGTCTTAGTGTGTAGAAACCTTAAAAAGTTACATGTAAAGAATTCCGTTTAAGAACTTTTTTCATCTTCTTTAAATTTGAAATTTTTAACATTAGTCAATTTTCTTGAAGCTTTACGGAATAAATGCACCGGCCAGTGTACTTGTTCCTCAAGTAAAGTAATTGATAGAAATATCTTTTTAGTCAATTTGACTGTCCATGTGATCAATGCTCACGTTAGGCAATAGTGTGTTATTGCTTAGAATTTAATTATAGATTTGAATTGTCATAAACATCTCAAGCATCAGTCGAAATATTTCTCTGTGCGCCTGACTGGTTATGTGATATTCGCTCATGTAGTGCCATAGTATGCTTGGTTTTTACTATATTACTAATTCAATCGTCCAACAATGTCATTTATTTCTGCCGAGCATTTTAATTCCAGAAGAGGGCGAGCGCGTTAGGCTGAAACCTCAAACTGAAGATTGAATACAGTAATTTACAGTGTTATGAAGTTTCATTCCCTTGTGGTCTTAAGAAAATTGACTAGTTTTTAAAATGTAAGAAGAGGGAAAAAGTTGGTGAGCAGAATTGCAAAGTGAATGCTGATATTCAATTTGTTAGAGCATTCCATTAATCTTAACTCTTACTACTGTACAGTTAGCTTACAAGTATATTATCTTCAACTTCATATTATTTGTGACTATTAATTGGTTCTATAGGACACTTC
The DNA here is from genome assembly GCA_014899125.1 of Orchestia grillus. Classification (NCBI taxonomy): domain Eukaryota; kingdom Metazoa; phylum Arthropoda; class Malacostraca; order Amphipoda; family Talitridae; genus Orchestia; species Orchestia grillus. Next base: position 49,171 of record VOMN01127898.1, read on the forward strand.
TTGAAGTCGTATCTAATTTCATGGTCAGGTGTGTGCTGAGGGCGTGAAAGCTTACCTCCGCGAGCAGCGCCGAGCTGGCTATTGCATCGTAGCTGTGGAGCAGACCGCGCACAGCGTCTCACTCTCCAGCTTCAACTTCCCAGCCCGGTCTTTACTGCTGCTCGGGTATGGGCAGTCACGTGATCTTTTATTGAGAGCCTTGGGGGAAGTGAGGATACTTTTACTTGCTCAACAGGGGAAGTATTGGCTCGGTGTTGGGTATGAATGATGGAGCCTTGTAGAAAGTGACAACATTTCTTGAGTTTAACTGGGAAAACAGGGGTTCATGTTCGCGATAAATGATGAAAGTCATGTCGTTGTGTGGTTGGAGGAACTAACGAGAAACTAAATATAATGGTATAATCAAGGAATAATTAATGGAAAGAACCTTTATTAATTCGAACACGTTTTACCGTTGGGTTCTCAATGCCTTACTACTACTGGCGTTGTGAGGGATGCGAGGAATGTGTGGTTTAAACTTCCCTTTTCAAGGGAAATACTCCATGGTCACGTGAAGATGCCTTGACTGACCCTAGATTCGAACCCGGGTCCTCTCGGTTGCGAGGCCATCACGCTGCCAGTACGCCATGGAGCCCATTAGTCAAAAGATTATAATATTTAACTACACTAAACCTTTGAAATGAATGGGCGTCTTCAAATTAGTTGACGTGTTAGACGTTCAAAGCTATAGAGCTTCAACTGTGGACGGCTGTGTTTTGTTAGGGTCTAAGAATAAGGAAAATGTACCAGAAAACATTGAATATGTTATTGATAAAGTGTTCGAAAAACTATGTGAGAAGATAAAATTTAAAATCAAGTTTTTCCATGTTCTGAATGAAATGGTGTGTATTTCTAGTTATTCATTAATGTCTGAAATTTTTTGGCCCGTTTAATTTAAATTGAGGTTCAGTACTGGAACAACTACGTGTGAGTGAAGTTGCAAAACTATAAATGTGTGAGTGGAGTTTCAACAACTTCATATGTGTGGGTGAAGTTGCAACAACTATGTGTGGGTGATATTGCAACAGCTACGTGTTTGGGCAAGAAAGTTTGCATGAGGGTGCTATTGCTTGAATCTTGTTGTTTGTTGCTGAAGTTTGATCGCTGGGAACAGTATGAAGAGAAAAAAGAACGTGTCAGCAATGAGATACCTGAGATGTTTAGTTGGTGGAACACGGTTGAACTTAAGCCAAATATCAGCATCGCTACGAATGGCGGGTGTGGTGATTTACCTGTTAGGAAGGGTCGAGTTTGAAGCATTACCATAATTTTGGCGATTGTAGACAGTAAGCTAGTAGAGTCTGCTCGAAAGTCAGAAGTACAGGGGAAGCATACTGAACGTAGATCGGGCACTTTGTATCGTCGAACAGAACAATTTAATATATTAAAAAAGATTCTGTGATGGTTTTGGCGTCACACAATTTTTTTTAACAATGATGACTGTATATTTGAACTTCAACGTTAATAATGACAAAGTTACAGAATTTCCTCTTAACGATATTCCCCGTATGAACAACTAAAATATACTGCGTACGCTGGTCTGAGACACGCTTGTTAATCAGACTCATCCCGTGCAGCAACGAGCGCGAAGGTCTCCCTTGCAGTCTGCTGCGGGAGGTGGACGTCTGCGTCGAGATCCCACAGTTCGGGGTGACACGCTCGCTCAACGCCCACGTCGCGGGGTCCCTGTGTGTGTGGCAGTACGTCAACCAGCACGCTGCCAGACCTGGGGCTTCTTGATTTCTGCTAATGAAACTCATTGTGCACATTAACTAGTTTTTTGTTTTGCTTCACCTGCTGACTTGAGAAAGAAAAGAAAGAAGAATATTTTATTTCGATCTCATTCACATACATAGCATGGTATCTCGGGTTTTCGATCAGTAAAATTACAGGCTTAAAATTAAAATGTGAAAGTCAACTGACTCTTCTGATTGTGATCAGTGACTATAGAACCAGTTGTTCCCTGCGTAGTCGAATGAGTTACAGAAATCGTGTAATATAGAAAGTACTAGAATTTTTCGCCGATTTTTGAGAAAAGATATTGACAATAATAAAGTATAATTGCGGTATGATTGATGTACTCGTACTTGGTAAACAGTAATTACGATTGATTCTTATCAGATGTAGGGTGCCGTAAGGAATAAAACGAGGCTTTTGACCCGTCAAACATGACTCCCTTTATATTTCGGTTCGTTAAGCCAAGAATTCATAACCAATATCAAACTGCATCTTAAACTATGATATCTTAATAGAACTCTATCGTAGCATTGCAGACGACACCTTGAAAAGTGCTTCGATAACCGTAGTGAAAGAGATTATGAAGTTATAGCGATTGATGAAATTGAATTTACATCAACAGTTGATATTGGGCACTTGGGCGCGCTGGTTAATGTGATAGCCTCGCAGCTAAGTTAGTGTTTGGCTCCCGGCTCAGGAAACTGATTTTCACCCAACCGCCTTTGGGAAAGGATGCTGTAAGCTCCATGGCGTACCGCTAGCGTGATGGCCTCGTAACCGAGAGGACCCAGGTTCAAATCTTGGCTTGGTCAAGGCATTTTCACGTAAAATAGCCTTTATTAATTCCAACACGTTTTACCGTTGGGTTTTAAA
>VOMN01127930.1:0-56703 GCA_014899125.1 Orchestia grillus
AAATGATATTTTTAACCACCTTGGTGCTCCTTTTTATCCTTATTCATTTTGAGCTGCTTGATCTGCTGCTGAACGACGGGGCCTGATATGACTAATTTGTTACTGAATTACATATGAGGGAAATGCCTGTGTTTTTGTTGAACAATTAGGAAGCTTACGCGACACCAAGTATTTTTTAACCTTCTCAACCTAAATCTTAATCGGCACTAAAAACTAATTCGAAAACTGGCTATCCTCCATTTACGAATTTAATGCCAACGCATGCCAACAAATTTCAGCTATCAACTTTGATGTTCATTCACTTTAACTAAAAATAAAGTTTTATCGTTTTACAGAGTAACTGAGAAACTTTCATCTGTCTTGAATGACGACGGACATTTTCCCAAAAAACAGTTTTCTACGGAGTACTATACGTATGAAGACTGGCCCACCATACCGAACGGGCATTATGTTTAACAGACATTGTCGTTATCCTAATGGCCGTTATCCTCAACAGCTAATGTGCCTATCAGACATTACTCTCAACGAACAGCAAGCGTAAGTGACAGTTTGTGCGGGAAGTATCCTGCATAACGGGTATTTCGCTCAATGAACATAGTGCTAACGAACAGAGCTCATTAAAGGATAACAGTAGGAAAAAATATGCAGGTTAGAGCCTGCCGTTCCTCCTCAGGTATACGCTGATTTAAGATAAACTATGGGCCTTCTTAAAAAACGAAAGAAAGTATCTCTGAGGCCGTGACTAGACAGTCTAAGCCCATTGATAGTCAATGGGTAAAGAATGTAGACTAGAAATTGGCTAGACGATATGTTGCACAATTGTAGGCTGCAAAAATCGGTCGGAAAGGGAAAGATGTCGCAAAATTGGACTTATAAATCTTTGGTAAACCGTAAAAATTCATTGACCAGTCTCGGAGAACATGAGCTGTTCATGCAGTTCATCTTGCAGTAAATTTAAGTTTTTAACTTGTGAAGAAAGGTGTTAACTTTATCTTCAACATATAATGAATATTTTCGAAAGTATTCGATTACAGGAGTAAATTTAGTAGCATCCGATAAATTCTAGTCCCAATTCTAAGCCCATTAACTGTGGGTGAATACACCCTCTTTATCTCTCCAGACTTCGTGCAATCCATCACAACTGGTGAAAATGCTGATTATTTTTATGGTCTCTTTTGATATTGAAAACTTGTTCACTAATATTCTGCTGGCAGAAACCATGAAAATCTGTCTTGATGTTTTATTTTTTGGTCAAGTTTCCCTGGTCATAGGTTCAAGTAGGAAATATTTTGAATTGTTGTTATAACTCACTGTGTTTAATTCTTCTTTATGGATCTCTTTACAAACGAATAGAAGGCTTGGGAACGAGCTTACTCTTTGGTCCAACATTTGCTAACATTTTTGTGTGTTTTACGAAAAGATCTGGCTTGAAAAATGTCCGTCTAACTTCCAACCTATTTTTAGGAGCGCTACATCGACGACACATTCGTTCTTTTTAGAAGCGAAATTCACATGGAAATGTTCGTCCAACACTCGAAGGCCTGATATTCTAATATTCAATTTACACTTGAATCAGAGCATAATAATTAGTTAATTATTCTAGATTTTTTTTTTTGTATTTCGATCTACCAAGAAATATCACACTTTCGTATACAGGAAACTGTCTTCTACTCATCTAAGTTTTAGTTTCTTCAGTTTCTGTAGGAAGTACTCCAAATTAAATAGCTTATCAACTCTAATAGCACGCGCTTATAGAGTGTGCTCAAATTACAAGGATCTTCATAATGAATGATTGCTCCTGACTTCATTTTTCATCTGTGACTGGTTTCCGTGAGTTATTATTTCTCGGTCAATCACTGAATTTCTGTAAAATATTTATGAACCAACTCCTATAAATAATCAAAATGAACCGTATATCTATTCCGTTTGCTCATACTTTGGTTCGTAGACAGAGAAATTAAAACAAGAACTTTCAAAAATCGTTTCAAGATTTGTTATGAAATTTCCTTCTGTAATATTTTGGTTAATAACCGTATCATGGGCTCATTCTTTCCTTTCAAAGATGTATTCCCGAAAGGCAAACGATTTTCGGTTGTATATAATTTTAGTTGTGCGCATTGTGCATCGAAATACGTGGGTTCAACTCACCCAGCACTATTCGTGAGGGTCGCTGAGCATGCTGGACGGAGTTATGGTACAGGTCGAATACTGAGCTTTCTTGCACACTCTAGCATCAGGCAACATTGCAACTTTTCATGTGACCAAATTATTGATTATAGTCAATTTAAAATATTGTATATTTGGTCAGTTCATATTGATTTACCTATACTAGAGTCATTGTGCAATCGTAAATTGGAATCTCCATTAAATGGCATGCACAGTGCAACTCTTTTGAAAATCATCAACTATTAGTCTTCCTTTTCTGTTCCATCGCGATGTTTTTTTTTCGATTTAAATTTCTGCGTTAACTTGTATTTTACATTGTTATAAATCTTAAATTCGTTTATAACGTCCTTGTACTTGAAATTGCTGTTCAATTTGGTAAAATATATTTCTTAAAACCTCTGACTAGTGTGTACTTTGTGTGTTCCTCTTTTTAATTTTTTAATTTTTTAATATGGCATTTCCATACCCCTATGATACAACCCTATTTCTTTGGAAATAGTTATTCGATGAGAACATTTTGCATTGGAGATTTCGTTGAAAATGAGCACATGCTCGAAATGTTCTCATTGTTAGCGAAAATATTATTCGTTCAAGAAGTTAACCTTTGTTTACTAAAACTATGCAAATTATTATATGATCCATTAGTGATAAATAATCCAAGGTATTTGGTATAAATTTCTATTGTAAAATTTATAAGATAAAACAACGCACAAACTTTCGAGCCATTCGAAATAGCTTAGCGTACGCGCAAAACCAAGCTGACTCGGAGGCATGACATCTTTACGACGCTCTGACTACCTGAAAGCTGAATATATTTTGTTCAGTAAAGACATGTAATCAACGTGAATTGAAAGTCAGATAAAATATTGCAGTGATTATTGGATCAAAAATACGATTAGCTTACAATGTTGATAGAAATTGGTAGAATTACTGTTTTATTGGTCCATGATGCCAGTATCTTTATATACATATATATATATTCTCATAGTAGAGCAAACTTTGAATTAAATGCTACGGGAACATTGAATTGAACATTTGAACTACATTTGTTGAAGATTTGGTGGTCGTGAGTGAACTTATCCTTATCAAAGATATACCTTTTTTAAGGACTTACAATTTTTTCTCTGTACGTTTAACTCGACCGAGTAATTACATATAATGACTGCCTAGTAATTTTATTCTTGTGCTTGAAAATTATGCTTAAACGCCCTAGTCTTAATTAGTCTTTACAGTATAAGTGTACCACCTTCCACAGAAATCACGTAGCAATACATTTTTTAAATCGTATGGCTAATGGGATCAGACTGCGCAATTCACATCGATTTTGTGAATGTGAAACTATGGCAATCGCTCAAACATTACTTTGGCAGTGTGAAATTTGCATGCTTACATCTATATTGATGTAAAACGGGTAATTGAACTAAAGGTATAGCTTCAAGTAAAAATCCACGAAAGAACAAGAACGTAAAAAGCTTATTACACAACCGAGAAATCATTTGATTTGAACTGATAAAAAATAAAACGAAAATGTCTTTCCGGATCCTAAAACACACGCTTCATGAGGGCGCCCATCCGACCTTCACTCGCACAGAAGTCACGAAGGCAAGCGTTGCTCTGACGGCCGTGCCATCCCGCACTACCACAAAGGAGAAGAAGCATCTAAGGAAGAATTTTGCAAGGCTGCGGCGCGTGCCCTGACGGCTTGGAACAAAGCTGTCTCTCAGATAATTGCTTGCTGGAAATTGTGCAGCCAACTGGTCCCTGCGGGCTGCTCATCCAGATGAAGTGCCCTCCATAAGCTAGACCTTCAATTGACAATTGTTCCTCCCGACCCCTCAGTTAATACGTATTATGTACCACTCATTGGGGAAAAGTAATTCAAATGAAATTCCTTCTTTTACGAAAGCATTTGAAAATGTGATTTCATTGATGTTCCGAAATATGCAAGTCAAATCAGATTGTGTTTAAAATCGAAATATTTAATTGATAAAGTTCATTGCGCTTTATTTAAAATTTCTATCGTGTTATTGCAATTTATAAAAAATAGTAAATTTCTCAACGAACAGAACGGCTTTTCAGATATGTAGTAAAATGTAATAATTACAGAAGATTTTGCCACCCGATTGAATGCTATTGATGTTTCATGCTGACTTTTTTGAACTAGATAACGAGTAGATAACGGTTGCAGTCGAAAATTTTCATAAAATTAACCATAATTTACGAATTTAACCTTACTTCAAAACACTGGATGGTTGTTCACTGGCCAAGCATGGTACCAATGGACGGCTGGGTAAACTGGGAGGTTGTTCAGTTATCAAGCATGGTACTAATGGACGGCTGGGTAAACTGGGAGGTTGTTCAGTTATCAAGCATGGTACTAATGGACGGCTGGGTAAACTGGGAGGTTGTTCAGTTATCAAGCATGGTACTAATGGACGGCTGGGTAAACTGGGAGGTTGTTCAGTTATCAAGCATGGTACTAATGGACGGCTGGGTAAACTGGGAGGTTGTTCAGTTATCAAGCATGGTACTAATGGACGGCTGGGTAAACTGGGAGGTTGTTCAGTTATCAAGCATGGTACTAATGGACGGCTGGGTAAACTGGGAGGTTGTTCAGTTATCAAGCATGGTACTAATGGACAGCTAGGTAAACTGGGAGGTTGTTCAGTTATCAAGCATGGTACTAATGGACAGCTAGGTAAAATTCCAAACGATACTCTGTCATCAGTTAGCCAAAGCAAAATGGTTTATGATTTTAACTTAAGCAGCCGTGAATTCCTGATATTAAACTTGTTAGTTTTAGAACCACCTGGAGATAACAAACAAACGATTTTACCAGGCTGCACTTTCGCCTCTGATTATTGGTACCTCATTTACTTTTGCTGCTCATACTGTTTTTTAAACTCAAAACTACCTGCACATTTGGTTTGGACCGTTTACGATATAGCAAAAAGCATAGATTATTTCTCGTATTTCATTCATTCCAGAAGCCTTGTCAGGCCTAGGCTCGCCGCCTCCACTCGTGCTTCTTTTAATAAACCTCTTTCATTTCTTTCATTAATGCATTCTCTTTTTCCTAATTCAAAAGTTTTTAGAGTAAAACATCCGTGGGTACAGCATTGCTATGCCGCTAATGCAAGTGGCTTGGTGATTAGCTTTCGAGTTTTAGTACGAGCAACTTTATTTATCAGTAATTAGTACGAGTAATTTTATTTAACTGTAATGAGTCCGAGTCATTGAATAGTTTCTCAAATGAATTCCAGCTTATTAATAACTTAGAATTCAAGGAGGTGTACAATTAGATCAACTGAAATAAGTGAGAGGACTGCTCTCAGGAGTTACTAAATAGAACTTACTTCAATGACAATCATGAAAAAGGGCGTATTTAAATACCGCTAAAACGCCAGCAGACGGCCCTGAGTTACAACACATTAGCACCATAAGACCAGGGAAGAGTGAAGTTCCTAACGAAGAAAATATATTTGCTTTGCGACAGATTACCGTCGTTTTATTCCCTTGGCCGACGGTCAAAGAGTACTGACGGAAATCAGAGCACGTGTTGTATCCGTCTCAGTGTGAGCGATAGGTCGATAGTGTATCCATGCCCAACCTAACCTCTTCGCTGTCCCATCGATAAATTTGTTAAATGATTGGCCAAATATTTGTGAGGCCAAAAACATATATAATTCTAGATGCTCACGTGAAATTATTGGACTTGGTGTCGTGATTTAAGTTACTATATCAATGGAAAGTCAACTTTGTTATCTGACACCATGTAAGAAACAGTGAGTAGCAACTAATGAAAAGACCACTTGACTTATTTCTGTCGCTATTGTACGTTCGACTTAAGTCTAACGCTGCAATACTGCTCTGGCTCTATAAAAACGTTAAGTCGATGTCAGATTGCATGCTAACTCAACTCCAGTTAATTTAATTTTTATTGTGCGTGTTAGCGTTCATGTAAGCTTCATAACTATGTTTTCGTGTAATTGTAGAAACTGTCAATTTATTTCTTGCAATACCAAATGATTGATATTCTTAAAACTAGAAATATGAATCGCATTCGGCACTACAATTGGCCAGCCGCTACCAGAATAATCATTCAATTCAAAGGCCAAAGAAGTAAACAGGACAGTCGAAATTCATCATGAGAATAGTAAAAAATGAAGATCTTCAGATATCTTAACTGCATAGTAGCTGGAAATTAACTCCATTCCATTCTATTAACAACAAAATTAGAAAAAGGAAGATGTTTTCAAATAACAGAATTATGTGAAAAAAACATGCGCTTTCAATTTTAGAGCAAAACTGAATAGTGTCAGTTCAATATGGAGAAGAGACGCTCATTACTACTGGGTCGTTCCTGTGCGCACACATAACACCCCGCCATTTTCAAATGAAGCTATAGCAGCCTCGGACAGGAAGAGATCGATCATCACTATTGAAGCCTTTAGCTCCTCACTCCTCGATACCTCAAAGATATTGTATACAATACTGAGCTGGAGCCATTTAGGACGACAATAGAGCATATTGTTTAAAATTGAAATTCGCGTCGTATATATGATGGGGTAAGACAACAACCAATCCCATGCGCACTTATGGCTGACTCATCAGTAACGCAGCCTTGTCAAGCTAAAAGAGCGCTTAGTTTTCAGTGAAAGACACAAAGAATCCACAAGTGAACAATAAATCAACTCAAAAGTGATCTTTATTCCAGCAGGTACGGAGACGTCTCACATGAGACACTCACGTTTAAAAACATAAAGAATTCACGGATAGTGAGCTATTGCATTGCATGCACTTTCAACATGCCCCTCACGATTGAATCATTAATTCTTCGCGATTTCAGGCCAACACTTTCTAGTTGTAAGAGCTGTCGTTTCTTCAGCGAGCATTGCCCTTCTGGGTATAGTTTGTTTTGCCAGCCAGTTTTAATACGGATCTGTCATAAATCTCGCGAGGCAAGCCTAGGTCAGACTTGCTCCAGTAATTGCTGAGCGTCCGAACGTCCCCGTCTCGTACATAATTAATGCGAGCAAAATTCCTTTGCTCTGCTCGCATGACAGCTTTCACGATTATTTCATATGTTATTTTCTCGGATGAAACCAGAGTGGACTTTTTTTGTTAAAACTTATAGCGTAACACCAGCATGTACATTTTTTGCGTTTGAGAACCCACAACAATTGTGAAACGTTCCTTTGGAAAAATGTTGGTAATATAGAAGTAATTGAAAATAGTGAATAGAATCGTTGGATGTCAACATTTCTGAAATCAGTTAGTGTATCCAATCATACAAACATGCACTACAGGGGCCTTATTAACTCGGACGGTTTCTTGTGCAATGAGAAATGTATTATGCAAAAATAAAACTTAAAATTTCTTTCACGGACATTGTTGTTTCTGTTAGACGTCCTACATCTTAAATTGTTGCTATGTAATGTTGGTAAATGTTTTAGATACGTTTTTACAATATTGTCATCTCGTTCATAAATTATATCATTGTACAAAATAATTTGGTAGCGTATAGTGAAATAAACAAAGATTCTAAAACGCATTAATGGGTGATGCCAGAAGTGGAAGAAATGATGATGAAGCCTTCAAGGTGGACCGGAAGATCGCACTTCTCAGCATGAGTAGGGACAGCAGAGTGGGACGGTGGTGACAGAGGAAGGATGGTGCGAACACTCTTTCCATCTCAGCCATTCGAAGGCCGAGAGCTCCAGTAGTGGGTGCACGTATTCCGACGCTCATTGTGCGCAGCAGTGGTTGTATGTCATTGATGTGAGCTTGCTTTTAGGAAGTTTGTCTCTGAAAATAAAGATTAAGCTCATCATGTATTTGTGCACCAAACAACTTTGAAACCTATTTGAGGGAAATATTTAGTTAGAATAGAAAATATATCTTTTTGAGTTTTTCAGACTGAGCCCCTACAAAAAGGTATCAATGAAAAAAATTCAGTTTCTGCACCGTAGTCAAAGAAGAAGCTGTAAAATATTTGTGGTACAAGAAATTCTTGATAAAATTCGTCGTATAAAATTGATAAAATTCATCGAGCAACGGATAAAATTAAAACAACATTTTATGCCCTGACTATTGAAGTTTGGATGCTGTTAGTGTTAATAAAGAAAACGCAACAACTGAAAAAGTTATACCCAGACCAGTAAATGTAGGCTTACAGTAAACAGAGGTACAAAACCATTGGCCTGCCCTGCAATGCTGGCAGGAGTTCCTGCCCCAACCTTCCTCCTCCAACTCCTCCCCCACTCTGCAGCGCGCCACTCCTCCCCCACTCCTCCTCCCCACTCAGCGGCGACCTTCCGTCCGCTTGGAAGACTTCAGCGTAATTTCTTCCACTTCTGGCACCACCAATTTATGCATTTTAAAATCTTTGTGTATTTTATCAGGCAAACCTGCTTTAAACGACACACGTTCTGTATTCCTATTACGATTGACGATTTTAATGTTTTTCATAAGATCATTTCTTTGTATTATGTTTTTTTAATATGTTCTAGATATTTAATACGGCCTTTATGGTCGAAACGGTCATTTTCCTTTCTGGTAGAATCATTATTCTAGTTAATAAATATGATAAGTTTGCAAGTGGGCTTCCTTGTTGTCGTATTTTTAATAAGACTTTGCAAAATGCCAAACAATAATATTGCCTCTGTTTCCTCTCATTCCTAAGATCTTTTGAGAACAACAGATAATTTCAATTATGCCTCACAACATTCTGTAGGTGTGAGCTCTGGGAAATTTGAGCCTTGAATTTAAGTTCTCTGCTAATAGAATTTTTTTTTGTTAATTTGAAAAATGGAAACGTAGCTGGTAGTTGGCAGGACACGGCTGGAGGATGTGAAACATGAGACGTCAATAACCACCCAATGGTTCAATGCCCTTTTTATGCTTAGCGAGACGAGCAGGAAAGCGATACTATTGCTTTCTACTCGTGCAAAATGTTTTCAAGTGACTCCTTCAGTTGCTGGGTGTCCCAGGAGCTGTTGACATTCGCTGCAGAGTAAAGGAGCCCCACAGTCGGAAAGCCAAGCAAACAAGCTCACGTGAAAGATGTTCGATTCCACCCTTCGGTGTGTAAATAGAATACGTGAAGTTCGCTTCAATTTAAAAGCAGCATTATACTGCTTATTGCTAATGACAGCCTTGTGTGGTGTGGTAAGTACGCTACAGCTTACGTCCGCTACGCTTCAAGAAATATTTTGCAGCAACATTTGAAGCCAAAGCGGTGTGCTCCGGCCGGGCTGCCGCCTTATCGCTCATTGCAGAGTGCATTCGTGCGCAAATAGTCCTCGAACAGCTCCAATATTTCATTGATTATCAGAGAGGAGGCTGAGCTACACTGGAAAGATAATGTGATGTTTGTTAGGCCGAGGTCTAACACATGGCCATTCTTTCTTCATATTTGACAGAGGGGAAGAATGTAAAGGCTCAATCAAGCCCCTGAGACATATTAAATAGCCTCTTTTTTTAATTAAAGTTGCGATATTTGCAGTGGTATTAGCGCAATGTGCTCATTTGGAGGTAAAACTAAATTGCATTGAAATCAAAATAAGTTCAGGAAGGCTGGTCACTCTTTTGTGCTAGAAAATACAACGTATTATGGGAGAGCAATATCGTGAAGGCGGGCAAAATCATCGCAATCTATTTTAATGACGTTTTAGAATAAAGTATTTTAGGAAAATATTCACATGTATGGTGAACCAAAATTTTTATTTTACTATCTGAGTAATTTTGAATATCTTACGAGCAGCGAAAGACTGAAAGGGCGTTTTTTTTTAACCCAGCATCGAAGTAACCTCTACTAAATATTTGACATCGCCCCTGTAATTTTAGACGTTCTTATATTATTTAAGAAAACACAATTGCAACAGCAAGTTTAAATACTTTGGTGAACATCAACCCCCATTCAGTGCAAGTTCATACCTTAGGTGTCATATCGATCATTTGTTTACTAGAAGCAAAAAAATCACCCCCAAAGTTGTTTTCGTTGACAATATGATGTACTGCTACATTTGTGCAAATTTTTATATGCTTCCTAATTTCCTTGTCATAATCGCATGATATTGTATTACCTGTTGCTACGAAAGGAGGCGTTGCTTATGAAAACGCACTGAGAGAAACCTTGGACTGGAAAGTTAGGAATATCGTTAAGGGAGAGTTCCGTGCCCTTAGCTTGGCGGATGATGCAACTGTATTGTACTTTCAAAAATATTTAGAAATATCTTGACAATTTTCGTTCGTAGCCCAGCCATTGGTCACAGCAGTAGAGAGTCATCAGGTTCCGGAGTGCCAATTGGCATATTTCCAATTATTAGACTCGTTAGATTACTAGGTCTTGACATCTCATTCTCTTTTGACTGGGATTACTTGTATACCAAATAAAGTCATACATGATCAAAAGTTCGTAAGGTACGAATGATAACTAATTTTATTTGTTATATGATTTTTTGAAATGTGACGAATTTCGGTATAGATAAGAAACAATAGCATTTTGTAAAAAACAAGTAAAATAATAAGTTCAACCTAAATGACAGTGTTCGGGGTGACTACCCTGTTCAATATTGAGCCAAGCATCACGGGGATTAAGCAGTAAAATCCGCGACAGGGACAGATTGCCGCGGCCGTCTAAGAGTAGGCTGAATGTTCCTGGGACTGCGCGAAACTTTGCAAATTTACAGCAGGCAAAATACACGCGGCCTCCTTTGTCTATAGAGAACCTCAGGGCGCAGGGGTTGAGCAGGGCAGCCCCGCCAGGCCCGGGCGTCCACGGCTTACGGCCGACCAAGACAAGAGGTTTTGATAAAGACTCGAAAGTCTGGGGCTACACCCGGGTTGCCTGGACCAGGCTGGACATTTCTGAACCTCAGGGATGGCCTGGGAGCTGATCACCCATGGCCTGCTAAAGTGCCGAGCGCAATTTTTGACAGGGTACATGTTTTCAGAAACTGGCAGAAGAAGAGTGAAGTACGGTCATATGAAGCTGATGTGGGGGCCATTGACAGAACCGCGGATATATTGGCAGGAAATTTTCAGTCCGCAGCTGAGAGCCGGTAAACATCGGCTTTAATTCGTTCAACAGTACAAAAAGACAGTTTACCCTTGCCAAATATCTCATAAAGCATAATTTTTCATACCTTTTTAGACTTGTAATAAAATGTAACTAACAGCAATGCACATTCAAACAGAATTCTGAACGGACATTCATTGTCATATTATCTGTAATTAGTTCAAACAAAGCGTTTTTCTTGAATTCTTCCACAAAACGTCTTTTCGAACGGAGCTCCCTCAAGTAGTGCCACTTTGATTCGGCATCAGAGGTATTTTCTACACGATGTGTGGAACGTTCCAAGTTTTTCGTAAGATTCCTAGTGGAAGAAATGTCACTTTTCATCATGATTTTTAATGCTAATTACAATAGATTTAATGCATTTAAGGGGAGTTGTCTTGTACCCTCAATCATCTGCACAATTTGGAGGCATAAAGTGAAATTTGTTCACCGATGCACGATCAATTTTACGAAACGAGCTGTGTAGTTATCTGCGTTAATATTTCGCCGAAAATACAAATAGAATTTTAACATTCCTTGAGTTGAACATTCTGTTCTGAAAATGATTTAACGAGAACTACGGTGATGCCAACATATAGGAAACATGCATGTCCTACTCATACCTACTTTCAAAGGGTTGATGTTCACGATGATCACGAACAGCAACATAACTGTCGGTCAAGAAGCCCAGACCTGAAGCAGGGGTGAAAAGTAGTGGGCCTTCAAAAATTGTAATGCCTCCAATCCGAACAGGGTTCATGACCTGCTATAAAATTTTCATATTGCTACATTTTTCACCACGGTTCGTTCAAAAATGCGTACGATCTCGCGTTGAAAGGAATATTGTTCCGGAAACACCGCGCTGCTGAGCCTTGCTCCTAATTTGTCGGTCAGCTGGGACTTCTGCCAAAGTATTTTCGTATCAGTGGTTTCAATGGGAGCCGAAGGTTAAGCTACCGGACCAAGCTTATATTTCTGAAATGGTATTTTATAACCGCGAAGGTATTGTGAATATTCTCACCACGTTTCATTTAAGCATCTTCGAAAGTAAATAGAGAATCCATTTATATTTCCCAAGCGATGATAAAAAAAATGGAAGCTTATTTATTGTAAAGGTATTGAATAAAAGAACATAGGAGACAAAATTACCGGGCGCCTTGTTATTTCTTATATAATACCGCAGTTCAGCCGGATAACATGTTTTTTTATAAATTCAGAAAGGCGAGCTTGTATCTAATTAAAACTTGTCTGTATTTGCAGTCAGCTAACATATATTGCTCATTATCTCCCCTGAGCGTTTTATACTAAAAGAAGTGAACTGTTTCATCAGTGAGGCTGAACAAACTCATTTCAAATCATCCTTGTATTGCCAGGGAACAATAAAGTACACAAACATGTTACCAGGGAACCTAGCAACGCATATCAAGTAAAGGAACTCATAGCAGCGAATAATTTATTAATCCACATTCCTCTTAAAAACCATATGCTTTCCGTACAACCTCATGTGGCTTATACGATTTTTTTTCAATTTGCTTGAGTGCAGGCGCCGCAAGCACGCAAACATATTGCTCTGGGCGCATATAGTCTCAGTGTACAAACCCACTTTGTAGAAGTAACAAATTATCCGGCAGCAGGCGGCCAAGAATTATCACCTGTGTTTGGAAGACCTCGTTAATCAAAAGCAATGGGCCATAAAGGAACAACACGACCACGCTCCACACTGCAATCGCCCGACAATCGAACGCCTCGATTATTGGAACTGCGGACAAAAACTCCTTCGTACGACCGAGAACTGACCTGAAAGGAGACAAAAACACTGATAAAACGAGGCCAGCAATCCCAAAATGAAGGTCGGACAGAAGTTGTTGGTCGATCAAGTCAATGGAAAGAAACACCGTTTTTCCTTCGTTCCTAAAGGGCGTGAAAATGGGTTAGTTTCGTCTAAATCACCTGACCTAAAATGCTTGTCACTATCAGGGCTATGGAATGGGTCGTGCGATAGGTAGAGTTAGGTAGATTTTGTTATTGATAGTTCAAGTTGTAAGTAGTCGCCAGAATACCTTCCTGGTTTATATGACTTATTTTAATAGTTTGAAAACGTCCTCTCAACCCTACGATGGCCGAATTATTTTTGAAATAAGAATGCATTTAGTTTTGTACAATAACTTGCGACAGCCATGCGAAGCGGGCCCTTGCTTTATCTCTGGTCCTCACACGTATTAGGCTAAATTTACCATACTGACTGAAGGATAAATTTACTAAACCAAAACATTTTGGTATGCATTTCAAATCACACTGCCTAAAGCATGAATGATTTTACAAAAAGAATTCTTTGCCCCTAACCAAGCTAAATTTGCATCGGGCTCAAAAATTACACGAGAAAAAGAGTAGCGATCGCTGTGAGCTCGAGTGTTGGCTGGTCATGAAGTCTTCCTGAATTCCCAATTCCCAATCCCTNCACAACTTATTCGCACTGAGCCAGTGGGAGAGTAGCAGAAATGATCACGTCATGGTGTGTTTTTCATTCAATTTTCTTTCTTAATAAAATTGTAAATAATTGCACCGTGAAACAGGATTTGTGTTCCTGACAATTAAACATTACTCTTAATTGATTTACCGCAGTACAACTGAAAATGCTAATTGTTCCTATGAGAAATTACTTTTCTATTACACTTATAATATATTTATTGCTGGTATGATAATTATGAATAGCAAATTTGAAAATTTATTGTTTTGACTACAAAAGCTATGTACTATCATTAGAATTATTAGTATTTTTTGATTGGTTTAGTTACAAAAAAGTGAGATATCCTAGTTCTGACCCGGGACCAAAACAAATGTTAAATTTAGTTCATGGTGTTATTGATTCGGATCTACTAAATATTTTCTAGCTTATAAGTCACCAGGATGCATTCATATTTTGGGGTTTGTGGTTTTGATTAGCTTAGTGATATGCCATAATGACATCATACATATATAATAGGTTTATGTTCCGCTGTACAATAAAATGATTTATTCATTAAGCAGTTAAACCACTTCCTTATTGCGTATACACTACATGACTTACGATCACAGGGTGAATTTAATTCTTTTTTTGAGTGAATATGCAATAAGTTCTGAAATACGATTTTAACATAGCAAAGAATTTTAAACACTATAAGTAATGTCAAGGAACTTTGCGCTAGGTTAATAACTTTTCGATCAGGCCTTCATACTCCAAAATAGTTTACAGGATCAAAAAATATTAGTTCATCACATCGCAAAGGAAAAAAACTCAAATATTCCCTAAGCCACCAATATTTTTCTGAATTTTGTATATGATGCTAATAAAAATTCTTTTCAATATTTTAGTACCGGATGATTTTTACTCGATTCATGAAGCCTATTCACATCCTAGCACTTGGCATGCCAGCTGTCTCGTACGTGTAAATAATCTCCAGAATTAGATTCGTTTCCCCCAATTAACTGGTATTTGAACACAAGTCTTCCATTTGATTGAGCTATAAACAGTAATGGAATATTTATGAAACCTGTTTTTCATAATATTTCACTGGGTTATTTCTTGCATGCAATTCCCTCATGAGAGAAATTGATAACAAGTTCAAAGGTTGAGTGCTACATTAGTTGAAACAATAGCTGGCAACAAGAATTATTCTCAGTATAAGCCCAGTTCAGTTGCGTAATGTGCCGAGACGCATTTAACGCTCAGTTACACTGCGTAAAATTGCCCTGAACCTTGAAAACAACAGTTGTTTCACTGCAAACTGTGGCCTTTTTGATTCTACTTTCAAGTTAAGCCAAGCAAGATTTCATGATGGCCTTTCCGAAAGACAGGGAACAAAACAAGAACTTTATCACCGACAACCACGAGTATCTTGCCAGCTAGATGACTTTTATGGCTTACGGTAGAGTTAAAGACGCTAAACGTTTTTCTACCCCTGAAGAATCCTTAGAAAAAAGTACTCGGCATTCCAAGCCGCCTTGGTCCACACAAAACCAAGCCATTAGCATAATCAACAAAAACGGCAGTAGAGCGCCGCGAACGTTATTCAGAGATCGTGTTGCCGCAACATCAGGGTTTTGCGTTGAAGTTCCGTTGCAGTTTCCCTGATTTTGCTGCCATAATAAGAACTGCAGCAAGGCCCGACTTGCTGCAATGTAGCGAGAGGCTTTTGTTTCAGCGACATCACAGTCATGTCCGTGAATTTGAGTGTTCAGTTCACGGCAGGAAAATGTTTTTCAGCCCAAGGCGAGCCAAGACTGACTTGCCACGTAGAATGCCTCCAAAGTAAACGAACGCCTGCAGAGCTACTCGGCTAGAGGCACGACAAAATATTTTAATCAAGGGCTCAAGAAATGGGGTCTAATTCAGTTTGCTGGAGCTTGACGGGAAGTCAGTATTTACGAATCGCTCGGCTTATTTGATGATGGAGATTACATCGCCGTATTCCATTTTTTGTGATATTCTAAGATCAGTTAAAAATGTATTTTTCTTTTTTACCCAGTATGTATTGATTTAATTTAATCTACAAATACCAAGCTTAAAAAGTGTAAATATCGTGTCTAAAGTTAGATCCCGGAGGAATTAATAGCATGTTTAGCATGTTGTTCAGCATCATGAAAAAAATTGAATTGAAGGATTCAGAAAATTAGAAGCATAAAAATATGAGGTGTTCTAAGTTTCAGAACCACGGTGGAGTGAATTAACTTGTGAGTTCGAATTTTAAACTAAAATTAAATAGTAAGGCTAGAAAAGAACTTGATCGAACTTGAGAATAAGTTTTAGGCAGCAGGAAAACTTGTTTTGTGAAATGTTGCAAGAATTAAAATTTGTGAAATATTTCACCAACGCAAGTGCAGTGTGCTGTAAACAAGTGTGATAACCAGTCCTAAAAGCGCTCGCTTAATACTGAGCTGAATCAGAAGCAAAAAAACTAAAACACATACAAAAACACAATAAGATATAAAAAATTTCGTTCTGTGGTCGTGAGACCATAAATGAAAAATGATGTTTACAGTCATTGTACGCCAGAAAAAAAACGTCGATCCCTTTGTTAGTTACATTTTGGAGAAGAATTACGCCTTGAACTAAATGCAGACTAAAATTTAGCATCAGTGGTTCATGTGTTACTGAAATTTGAATGAATTAGGACTCATCGCAAAAAAATATTATCAGAATATACGTAACAAGTAAACTCATGGTAGTTATTGTGTTAATTAATAGGATGGTATCTGAACGATGCACTGCTTACACGAGCTGGAAATAATAAAATTGTCCATTTAAATAACATCAGGGCTTAGATGGCATCCAGGTAAAAGTATTCAATGGAAGAGTGCGCCAATTTATTAATGGTAACATCATGAAGCCAACAGCTATCCTTCATTTCATGATGCATATCAGTGCGGTGTCACTGGTATTCCATAGCCCACCGACCGCAGCATCAGCAGTGCACCAGCGTGGGGGAGACTCTGAACCTGCCATCAATCGAGGCGCTCGCGCTGCGTGAGTCAATCTATGGATGTGAAGGTAGCCTCAGAAATTCGATCTCTCGCATAATACTACTGAGTGTAGAGTTGATTTAAATTTAAGCTCTATTTGCGAGTGCTATGCACGCAACTGTAGAAGATCTACTCGTTGGGTGTATAAAAAGACTTTGGACGAATTGATTATAACTGAATAATTTTCGGTGAGTTTTCAAAACCTGGTAACTGTACTTTTTACGCATGCAAAAGTATCGGAAGACAGCGTAGAAAACTGTATGGGGAAGATACTCGGTCAATACTAATTGTAGCCTTGTAATTTGTCTTCCTTACTCAGTCTCGCGAATGCAAGCCACGTTCGACAACTTCGAAAATGAGCTCAGCGGGGTTAAAGCACTTGTGAGTTAAAATTTAGGCGAATAAGTTTCAATATTTACAAAAAACTTCTTGAAGTATCTCATCTATTCTTAAATCAGTGTGATAAAATGGCAGGCAATCAACAAGAGGGCTTCGAGCTTATGACAACTATTTTTAACAGGCCTCATATTTAAAAAAAAACGGCAATTACGAATTTATTACCCGTCGTTAACACACCCGATTTTCGTACTGCAAACCTTGCTTGATTTGGCGGGATAGAAACAGGGCTGTGGGCTGTAACGAGAAAGTTAGCAAAAGTTTTCGATTGCGCGGTTACACTCACTGCTTTTGACTTAAAATATTAGTCTGTAAATTATGCGCTCGCATGGGTAAAATGTGTTCGTCTCACACAAAGAAAATTTACTTGAATATCCAAGGCTGTTGAGTTTTTGGTAAGGGATTTTTCAATGCTGAATTCCAAGCAGCTGCGTACTTCGGACCATTCAATTTTGTTTGTCTAGCATTACTTGAGAGAACAATTAAGAAATGTATTTTGTATTCTAACTTTAAAATCACATTTCTGAGTTCCTAGATTTACTGAAATGCGTTGCAATCCTACGGAATGATGAGGCATAAATGTCCATTGACAGGCGTGTGTGCGTGTAGATGATATCGGCTTACCTGGCTGATTTTATTTGTATTTGAAGAAATAAAATTATGGAATCTCTCCTCACACTATTTTCTTCAATGGGTTTGAATTCTAAAGACACTTCTCTGAAAATTTGTTCTTGATGGGTAATGGATCCACAGCAATTTGTTTTGACATTTGCATTCAATAGTTTCTCGTTACAGCCCCAACATTCTTGGAATGGGTTCCATTTCGACCATATCTATAGATCTGTGTGTCCGGTGCTCTCAGACTTGGTAGAATAATTTCGAGCACGGATGGAGCAAAACGTTTTTGAGTACTTTCAGATAATTCTAACGATCTTTAGGTATTTTAAACTCAATGAATTGTAAATTAAAATCAAACTACATTCGAGGAACAATGAATAATTTTACGCCGGAGAAGCTTAGCCAGTAGCCACGATAGGAAAATGCTATAGTCATTTTAACGTACAAAAGCCAATTGAAATGCCCTCCAACGTATTTTCAATACGTATATGTTTGATTTCCGAAGTCACCGTGGGGCTATTCGGACTATTTTGCGAACATACACATCGTTATAAAATTATTGCTTAGAGTAATAATGACTAATGTTACATTTTGTTTCGCGCTCGAGACTGATGCAAATGATATTGAATTCCCATTGAAATTCGCCAGTCGCATAAATGGAGTTTAACATGGTAGCTCTAGCTACGTTTACTCCTTCTTTTACACTATTCAAGGTCTTGTGTGACGAATCTTAGGTCTGCAGCCTAAGACCGTAACATTCTCGACTACATCAGGAACTCCTGCTCTGGCATGACGTCAATTGCAGCCACGCGGGTCTGGCGAGCTGTTCTGGGTAGCCTCTGCGCTGCATGGACGCCGGAGGCCGAGTGTATTTTGTCTGCCGCCTATTAGCGCCGTTCTGAGCAGCTAGTGGGAACACTAGGCCTATCCTGGAACTGCTGCTGCAATTGGTCCGGTCGCGTGCATTACTGCCGTAACCACCTGCGATGTCTGGCCCAATGCTTGCCTGGGTTACCGACGCTTCTTAAGACGAGGGTCAGGCACTAGACAAGCTCAGGAGTACCGATGAAGACCTTATACACGTTCTTGAATGGAATGACGGAACCTAGATGAGATAGGAAATGTATATTCGGCATAAGAATATTTTGATACAATAAAGACGAAGCATTAATATGATTTAATATCTATCATAATGAATTCGCAAGAAATTCTTGCGTCACCAGAGGGAAAGTTTGTTTCAAACAAAAATCTATTGAATTATCATGGTGAATTATTTCCTGCGTACTCTACTGATAATGAGTATGTAATTCAATTGACCTCCATCTCTAGTCGTTGACACACATTTCGTGAAAATGTTTTACCGGTTTGTTTCCAGCACTACCAACCTCTTTATTTTACCGACAATTTTAAAACTGGTTTGAAGTATTGTAGTTTCTGTCGTTTGTCACATCAATGGTGGCCTACTCATCAAACTGGTAATCAATTTGAGAGGCGTCTCTTTATCCTGGTTTAAATACAAAATAAATAAAAAAAAAATTATTTTACCTCGATCCAACTTTGTTGTTTACCGAGTGTCCAAAATTTCAATCAATAATGACAGGAGATGTGCCATTTGATGGTATACCAAATTTAAGTCATATTTTTCTAATGAAATAAGTTATAGTGCTTCATGGAAGAGACTCTCGTTTTGTTAAATGTAGGTGGAAAATGGTTAAATGTAGCTGGGATAAGGGTTAAATATAGCTGGGTTAAGGGTTAAATGTAGCTGGGATAAGGGTTAAATGTAGCTGGGATAAGAGTTAAATGTAGCAGGGATAAGGGTTAAACGCCACTTGTTACTCCTACGTGCGTGATCAAACCTAGCTTTAAAAGTTTTTATTCCTGATCTTGATTAAAGGGACTGCAACATTTGTATAGTTGTGATTTCGAGGTAATTTAATCCACGGTTTCATGGTTCAGACGTACTCAGTTGTGAGTTATGCCTGCTCAACTAAAAGACGAATCTTACCATGAATATTGGGTCGACTTCGATGTTCACTGCAACAGGATTCCTACAATTTTCGAAGTCAAAGCATTTAGAGAATCTTACCATCTATAGCTGCCAGTTATCGGGCATTTTTCTAAGTCTTGTAAGCTGGATGAGAAAAATGTTTACCAAGAATTGAGGCTCGAATGTAGTTTTCGTACGTCATAGTCATTCCTCGAGGATTGAAGGAATTGCAATGATAGCTTTGTTAGTCTAAGAAAAGTCGTTGTTGGGAAGCTGTGACGCCTACTTCCGTTTTTCTCCCTACAAGCCAAGTGGTGATGGGTACATGCATGTCGCCTCACAGTTTAGTTGTTGCAAATGAGCATATTTTCTAAGTTAAACATAAGTCGCGGCTGCCAAGAAACGAAGAAGTTTTTAACTGAGCTCAAATAACAGGGTCCATCGTCGTGTGGAGCAGGGGTGTTCCTTTTAATCAGCTCGAGTCAGCTCGGTAATTTTCCAAGTTTCTTATTGTGCCTTTAATACAGTGTATGCCTGATCGACCTGCCCCTGGCTGACAGGCACGGTTCAACGCTGAAGGACTGATGGTTGACTGATGACGTGAAAGCGATGGATCTTCTTAATTAAGACTCACTGGACAGAGTGATATTGCATTTTTCAAACGACACCATGTAAGGAATTTCAATTTTTTCATCTTTTGAAGAGTTTAATTGAAATAAATTTTAAACTCTATTGTGAGATATAAAGATACAGATTTACGCTCTATGAGGTAAAATTTGTTATTACCTTGTCGTATGAGAAACTTTTCATGACGAATTAATCTCGAATTGGAGACAATTTGAATATTTTGTGGTTTCTTTTAAGAAACAACTGACTGCATTTGTAGGAAACTAATCGAAGAATTCGCTAGTATAAAGAATTCAAATACTGATGCATTAGAAAATATTACTTCTCCCATTTCTTCATCAAATTGGAATGTAAGTTGCATAGAGTATCTTAAGATAAATTTTCCAGCTGACTTTGGCTATCAAACAGTTTCTCTCTGATCCTTCTCCATTGGTAGACATTATAAACAAAATATTTCACATTTTTTTCAAAGTCTGCCCAAAAAAGCCAACATGATGTTTAAAGACATTCATTGCATTTTCCTACGCAGTTGTACCGCAGATTTTTATCCTTCATCGCATTATAAATGTTCAGCGAATCGCCTACGAATAAAATACTTTTCCTGTTTAGAAGTATACTGTGAGCCTCTTCTTACTGCAGGTTACGAAAATGCAACCTAGAATAAGAAAAAATAAAGAATGCAGTGAATTAATGAGCAAGAAAATTCAGGAACATTTGCTTATGACCAAATGAGACGGTATTGCATATATCGTCCTTTATTACCTAAGGGTTGACATACAAACAAGAAGATATTGATTTTATTTAAGACAATAATTTTCGTACATTCCGTGTTGAAAGTTTTCCTTTATATTCCATACAGATATTCCACACAGATAGAGCTAAGAGAAAAGCTTAACACATTCGACTTCAAATGTGACACGAGCTGTAACGAGAGGCCTTCGCTTGTACGAGAGGTCGAGGCAAAATCTTGTAAAGCGCTGTAAGTTGCCCTTCTGCGATGAAGGCAGGAGATACATCTTTTGTTTCTTATTTTAAATGACCATTTGAACAAAGAAAACTGCACGTATTCGCCTCAAGAACTTTGTAAGAACAACTATTCCCTGGTTGCTCGGTAACAAAAACCCAGTACAGTCGCCTCGAAACTTCTAGGGTGGAATTTCCGATGTCCAAGTCGCCGTGATTACTTTGGAAAGAACAATACGCGGTGGGATCAGGCTGCCTCAAATGTTTTTCTTCTTATTCCGCGCTGAGATCACCTTTGTTTAGCTGAGCTGCCTGAGGGAGGCTCAGTTCTTTCCTTTCTTATGAGTACATACGAGGCTGCTCCTCTGAGCAGACTTTGCACTCAAACGCCTCCTGGGAACGAGAAACTAGACTCCTTTAAATGAATAAGAAAGCTAAAAGAAACAGTCACCTTACGGATTCTCGTTCAAAAACTGAAGATGCACTATTTTTAAGTATTGCAGGCGTCGATCGCTGCCATCAAAGCCTTGTGAGTATAAATCTTCAAGGGACAAATGCAGAAAAGAATATGAGAGTATATTTAACGCAAACGACCGTTTATCTTCAAGAAGCTAGCATTTGGTATAATCAAATAATCAAGCCCATATCATTTTTACACCATATCTCTTGTTTTGGAAGTGCATTTTCCCTTTCTGATTGAATGTCCTTTTGTCGCGGCATCATAAAACGAAGAGGCTTGTCAGGAGCCAATTTTATCTATTTATCATAAAACTAAGGAGGTTAAATCAGGAGCTAAGTTATCCCGGCATAGTAAAACAAAAAAGGCTAAGTCAGGAGCCAATTTTATCACGGCATCAAAAGATGGAGAGGGTTATGTCACGAGCTAATTTTATCGCAGCACTATAAAATGAAGAGCTCAGTGTCAGGAGCTAATTTTATCGCAGCACCATGAAGGGAAGAGCTCAGTGTCAGGAACTAATTTTATCGCAGCACCGTGAAGAGAAGAGCTCAGTGTCAGGAACCAATTTCATAGCGGCATCATATGGGGAAAGACTTAGTGTCAGGAGCCGATTTTATAGCGACATCATAAAGGAAAGAGCTCAGTGTCAGGAACCAATTTCAAAGCGGCATCATAAAGCGAAGAGTGTTATGTCAGGAGTCAACAATTTACCTCGAAGGCCTATACTGCCACATTGTCTTGGAGTTATCGTCCTTGCATCGCAAGGCATTAAAGTTGATGAAATAATATAATTGTTTTCAAAGAGTAGCAAATTTTAAATAACTATGCACTTGTATAAATTGAGAACTGTCGAGAGGAATAATGAATATTGCACGCACTTTGGCCCTGAACTAAAAACTGAGAGAATTCATCATATAATAGAAAATGAACTCCCAAAGTTAGTATTTTGTGGATACCGTAGCTTTTATAAAAGATCAGAAAATATTGTTTGAAATTTAAACTCCCTTTCAGAGTTGTTACGAACCAATCATGAAATGCCAGCATTTCCTTTTCTCTACCATCCATAGTGTGTGTAAAATGTGCTTACATAACTTAAACCGAAACTATCTCAAAACGAAAAAATGAACAACACAAATTGGTTTGAAAATAGGTAAGTAATTGAAGTTAGGGATTTCCGACAATTAGAATGTAAAAAATGTAAAAAGTTATAAACATTTAAATGTCGGATATTCTGGAACAGTTATTTCTGCAGTTCATATTTTCATCAGTATCTAATTACTTGTCTTCACTGCAAAGCACATTTCAAGAGCCATTATAATTCAGATTGATCGGATATCAAATTTTACTTTAAAATTATTCTAAATTAACTTACCTTTCGTTGTCTATTGAATGGGCTGAAATTGTATTGTTTAAATTTATATCAGTTAGCAACATGGTATTGATTAAATTATCATCCCATTTATTTTATAATAATGATTAAATCATTGGAAACTACCATCACTTGAGCAAAAGGAGTGCGCACAGTAGGTGGGGAGGTTTAGTGTTCAAATGCCTTGGGGACGTACAAGTTCTGGAACTCAATTTTGATGGAATGAAGTTTTTATTTTTTTATTCAAATAAATGATAATCTCATTCTGCTGCATTGATTCTCTCATCCATTGAAATTTAAATAATTTCTTTCGTGGTTTCATCATGAATTATTAGGAGTTCCACTTGAGCAATTTGAAGGTTGTCGACCCTCAATGAGAGAGTCATCGACCTTCTCCTATTACTTGCGTATATAGATCACACTTCTGCACAACTTTACTGAATGCTTCTGCACAACTTCACTGATGCTTCTGCACAAGTACCCTTGTTGAAAACATAAAGTTAGTAAGCTACATAAAGCGTCTATGTACATTTTATACGTATAATCTTAATACCTTTAAATGAGGCAAATTTGGGGAAAGAGAGAATAAGCGCATGACATGAGCTCATCAAATCATGAGAATTCCAAGCCAGTGCTAGGCATTTCTCTGCGTCAGTTGGCGGAGCAAAAAAATGAATTTGGATCTTTTGAATATGAAGATGATCATCAACGCTCCTCAGGCGCAATAGAGCACTTTCCTAGCTTTGAGTTCCCTGATTATTTTTCTGTCTCAAATGTTGTTTACATAAATGCGGTTGCTGATTTCAAACCCCTGCATGTTCCTTTGAAGCTTGCCCGTCAGCAGGAAATGTTAACTATATTCTTATTTTGTTGTAGATAAGAATTCAGGTATTAATGTTTTATTAACTTAAAAATATTTTTTTCTACATGCAAGTTCCTTGGATTTAATTAAAGATAGATTTTTTGATAAGTAGAATACACCAAACTTTTATTGATCAATCAAATAATTGACAATTTGGGAACTTATTTTCTTTTTTCCGGTAGCCCTGCTGCTCTTAAATAATTTTCTTATTTCGCTTCAAAGCTCAGTATGGTTGTGATAAATTTTTGAAGTACTAGTTTAAATACACAATAACTGGTAGAACATCTCACTTCACTATTCTAGTATCAAGATGAGTGAGCATAAAAACCAACGAATTTGGTTTAAGTAGTCCTTATTATATCAAAACAGCCGTTGTTTAATATACAAGGACAGTTTACACAAACAGCGATAAGACGAGTGCGCAGAGGAATGTCTACTTTTTGTTTTTCAATTTTCATTGCAATAATTTCATGCTGTTTAGAAAAGTGATACACCTCTTTCATTCCGCATGTTTTTGATTTTGAATAACACAAGGCTATAATCATATTAAAATTAAAATTTTCAATCAGTAACATGAGAATCACCTCATTGGTCGAGCCAGTTTTCGAACAAAGAATTTTTAGCCTCGTCAATTAAATTCCCTCACTACTTCCAAGTTCCTTAACAGTCGTAAATCAATATTTCATAATCTCTAAACATGCCCATCGAGTACTGAAAATACGAGTAAAAAAATAGGTTACCGTACTTTTTTCAACAGCATTATGAAGTTGGCAAAGTTATCGCCCTGCCTGTCGGAGAACATGATGCGGAGCGACGTTTATTCAAGTAGGCAGGAACGTGGACCAAAAAACTTAGGGTGCATCCCCCAATGTAATATTTATGTCGAGGGGCGGGCTCTGGGAAGAGCTGCCATTTATTCCGATAACGCTCGGCCACTGCAAATTGATTTCTCTGCCTTGCATTCCAAAGGCTGCAGAATTTATCTTGTGTGAGGCGAGAAACCTGAAATGGTCTCACCCAGACTTTTTTGTTCGACTAGAGACATCGAAAATATATTGAAACAGCAAGGTTTTCAGCGAAAAAATTCAAACTATATTTCCCATAGGTGTTTTTATACTAAAAACTAAATTTATATTTTTTCCACACGAAAAGCGATCATCGGAAAGTTTTAATTTGAATTTAGAAGAAAGTATTTGTGGGGTGTGAATTAAATTCGGTCCAAGTAGAACCATCAACAGCAATACTTTACGGTTCCACAAGAAATGATTTTGAGAGGTAGCTTACCGTTCCTTCGTCAATGTTTTTAGGGCAGGTTAAAGTAAATGGTGTGGGACTGGGGCTCCAGAGGTCACTACATTAATTGCTCAAAACATTCAAAAAAATATCTGAGAATTGCATGGCGCGGCGTGGCGTTTCATCATGTTTTCAGCTCATACTCGCGTGAAAATTGTCACTTCCCCAGAGTGCAGCGTCATCGGAGGTGAGGCATCCGATCATGAATGGGATATCGTATCTCAGAACATGATATGTTTTATATAACATATTGCAGGTGATTACACACAATAGAAAAGCTGTTGTGATCGGACCATGATATAAGCTAAGGGAATTTCAGGTCGGCCTGCCGTGATACCTCCATCTGGTGATATGCCGTCCATAGCAGAAATCAGGAAGCAGGATGTAGGGAATTTAAAAATAGGAGGAAAAATTTTTATCTTGCCTGCAGCTCCCACGCTCCACTCAACGCGGCCTTCGAGTGAGGCTGGGAACATCGTTCGTGTACACAACGCTACTATGCAAACTGGTACAGAACATTAAGTACTTTAGAATGAAACAATTTTATTAGGAATATATTTTCTTGCAGAACAAGTCGGTAATGATGGCAATGAAGAAGAGTAGTCTTAATAACTTGGTAAATGAATCGAGAACTGGCTCGTGCAAATGAAGAATAGGGCAACAAGAGAAAAAATATTTCGAATTTGGTCACTAGAACCATTAAGAACAAGTAAACAAATTTATAACAAGATAGACAACCGTAATCATTATCAGATAACTATTTCGAGACGGTATACACCCTGCATTTTGGTAAGGTAGTGTGCGGGCTGCGCAGAATGCACAGGTTAATATTTGCCGAACAGATATGTGAATTTTCGACTTTTTCAATGTCTGTCACTGGATTGCAAGACCTATTTGTACAGTGCTGACGTATGATAGAATGGGGGAGAAGAAATAAAATAAAACTATCTTCTGTTATTCTGTTGCCAACAACACATTACCGCAGAGAGGCCTGTCCGAGATCCATTCAAGTCTGCCAGGGGACGTAAATGAAAGCAAGCGCTCAGTCTCCACTTTCGGGCAATAAAAGTGATCAGGGTAAGTGACCCGATCGAGTGGTGCAGAAGCGTCTCGAAGTCAAACTGTAAGCCTGCAAGGTGCCCTCCTTCCGATAGGCCAGATGCCACTTTACGGCTTCCAAGCGAAGGCTACGTGACCTGCTTGCGTACGGTGTTTCAGCCTTCACTTACTTGGCTAGTCTTCCTCGCCGGCCCCCAATTGGCATGTGCATACGGCCACAGACTTTAGGCTGGCGCGCTCGAAGAATTTGCCAATGTTATTTCATTTGCCTGGTTAGTTTTGCTCGTGTAAATTACAGTTAGTATTGCTTAGAGCTGCAATTTGATATTATCAACGTATGGCGTGAGTGTCAATGCTAAGTTCGCTTATAAAATTTTAACGGCACCACATCAACTGTTAGCGAAGCCTTTAATCTGAGCATTAACTGTGTAACAAAATGGAACTTGCAAAAATTATGCTTTATAATTAGATATTTATAAAAATTATCCAATGAAGGATTTACGGAGGTGCCAGCTTCAGATCTAGTCTCAGGAACTGGAAGCGAGTATGCTATTAAAATTTAGGTTGTTCTTCAAATTTGCAATCCTAATGGAACGATACACGCGTATGTATAAAATGAAAGTCCAAGTAATTGTGCACACATATCATAAAAATCATGACTGCGTTTTCGTAATTATTTCATTGGAACAATATCGTTTTATCCCAGCGCTTCGTCTTCGACGAATTTCTGTAGCCTCAATGAAAGAAAATTTGCCTTCATATATTTTGCCGTGTCATCAAAACTTGAGTGGTTACACTCGCTGCATTGAAGCCATTATTAGGTAAAAGTACAGTATAAAAGATAGAAATTGCAACTGAATCGTCAAAATTAGAATTTTCACGAGCCTTCATTATCACTTAACCAAGACTTGTCAAAGTTTCGTCAGAGACATTTTTTTGGGGGGCTACCGTCGTATTTTTAACTGAAAATTTCAACCTAACGCATGAAGTAGAATTAAAATAAACTGTTTAGACTGCCAATGTGACCTCAATTCGCTCGATCCATTTTTTTCAATAACAGAGCACACAAGCGTACACGAACGGCGAATGAACGTGGAAGGTCAATTTATTTTTTGAGCTCGCGGCCATTGCCTCCTACGTTAGTCCGCTGCGCAAGTCATTAGGAAACTGACTTCGTTTCTGATGTTTAATGGGAGAGATCTGCAGTTTTTGTTATTGATGCAGCTAGTTTTTCTAAGCAAGTGCACACCGATGCATGTCATGTATCTCATGTGAACTTATACCCGGGAAATAATTCCAGAGATATTGATGTACATATTTTGAAATGACAACATGTCGAGCTCCCACCTCAGTCACATCTATTCATACCGCGTTCCAGTTTTTGCAAAGCTGCGATAGGATCTCTTCACAGGGCTCCTTTAAACTGCCTCGGGGCTGGAATGAAACCCATCGTCAAAGAACTCCTCCAATCAGAACTGAGACTGTCTTGTCCGTCGTCAGCTGTGGAAGTATTCGCATCACAAACACCAAGAACGAATGTTGGCGTTTTGGCCCGCGGAGTTTTTATTCGAGAGCGTTCTCAACAAAAGGGTTTATTGTTGAAAGTTCCTTTGCTGAGTGTTTGAGGTATTCGTAGCATCATTTTAATAAGCGACTCAATAAAATTCTGCGGATTATTAAACTTTTGGACTTTGTTCAGGTTGCATAGGAATCCAAGTGGTTCATGTAGTTATCATATAAATAAATTATTTTCATTAATATTTAACAAAATTATTTCATTATGTTCTCAACTGTGTTTCGTCTGCAATTTCTTCCGTAGTTTTTACTCGAAGATTTCCTCATACAGTCGTACTATCGTTGCAGAGTGGCAAAAATGTTGCCTAAACCAGAACATAATCCTCTCTAAATTTCAAATTCAGGAAGGAAAAATTTATTCGTTTCTAAGCTCCTATGGGAAGAATGTTTGTTAATTTCTATACTATGAAAGAAGGATTCCGAGTTAGATAAAATGGTCGCAATATATCTGATAATTACAAAATGCATCTCAGAGCTCAACCTGGAAGCTTGTTTCTCTAAAGAAGCAACCGTTTGGTAAAAGGAGAAGTAGGCTTTGCGTTGAGTAATGAAAGCAGTTGTGCAATTGTGTAGTGAAAGGCAGTTTGTGTACTGAAAGTTCCCCATTTCCTGTGCACTTACCTTCATGTCACAATTCTTTGACGCAGACTTGAAAGCTTGTTGGCTGAATTTTAGGTTGATAAGTTATCCGAAGGTCCTTGAATTTACTCTTGTCCATGGATTTTGTTAACATTGGGTCATAAGAAAAAATCTGATATAAGGGTAATAAAGAAACGTTGGTAAACTGAATGTTTCATGCCACTGTAATGAGGGAGTTACGTGGTGAAATTTAAACAGTATTAACAGTCCTGGAAAGTACCTTCTTTAGTTTTCCGTTACATGTTTGTGCCATGTACAAGTTTAGCCGTGCGGGCTGTACACGCAAGTGTTGTCACCGCGCATAAAAGAAGCAGATAAACGATGAAATTCTCAAACAAAAAATTCATTACATTCGTCAAAAAAATTAAAGAAATACTTCGTTCTGTATTCCATACCATAAAACGCAAATAAACGTGGTGCTGTCAGTAAGAAATGTGTTGTAATTTTTGTGGTTATAACCTACCAGACAAAAATTATTCACCTTCTACTAATACTCGTATGGTGTATGACTTCCATAAGGCCGAATAATGGTCGCAATTCTGGGCGGCATTGAGACTACAAATGTCCTATGTACACCTCGTCGATTTTAAACTCTTCTTGCCGCAACTGATCTTGTAGTGCTGCCACAGTACGTAGACGATCTTTTCTACGTCCAACTTGACACTCTAGGTAGCCCACAAATTTTCTATTGGGTCCATATCTGGGGAATTAGCTGGCCAAATCAAATGCTAGATACATTCTGAAAGACTGTCATACAAATTAATGACCGTTCAAGCCCGATGCATCCCACACTTGTCATCCTGAAAGATAAGCAAAGAAACATGTCTTTCTTCATTCTGAAGTTGTACAAATGGCAAAATTTGGCTATCTAACAGTTCAAAGTAGCCATGCTGGTTTTCTTTAAAGGATACCTCAACTAAAAGACACACTTTTGCCTAGATGAAACAGCTCCTAGTTTCAACTAGGAGCTGTTTCCTCCTAGTATCGCCTTTTGGACACAAGCTTCGTTGAAGCCTTCATGAGGTCTTCGATAAACAAGACTGCTAGCATCAATGATACAAAGACAGAATCATTATTCATCTGATAACATTACACTTCTCCACTCCTCTACAGTCCAATATGAATGGGCTTAAGCCCAGTTTAAACAGGTGGTCTTGTAAGCTGGAGTTAATA
Source organism: Orchestia grillus (assembly GCA_014899125.1). Classification (NCBI taxonomy): domain Eukaryota; kingdom Metazoa; phylum Arthropoda; class Malacostraca; order Amphipoda; family Talitridae; genus Orchestia; species Orchestia grillus. The sequence goes on from VOMN01127930.1 coordinate 29,751, forward strand.
TCGGCCGTTTACGAGCTACTCGACCTGCTCCATATTTCCATTGCCTGGAGTTCACCCCGAAGAGTTCGTTCAGAAATAGCAGGAGAAGGGCCATCATTGACGTTTTACAGTAGTTCCATTCTTAATGCAATACGACTCCGGTCAACAATTAGAGACTCACGGCGGCTATTTCTCTGTCGGGGAGAATTTTCTTCCGATTCAATTTCACCTTGAATATATGTACTGGATCGTTTCATTGTTAGGAGACCCTCATAACAGTGCTGCGAGAAACACCAGCGAATTCTGTCATTTCCCCCACTGGGTCCGTCTAAATTCCTTAGTCTGACGAAATGGAATAGCCTCTTTTCCCATTCTGATACGTCTTGCTTTCGTCCTATCATTGTGGAGCAACTAAAAAACAAGTCTATACCTTGCCAGCTATGAATAAAGACTGGTGCCTGTTCAGTACTTGTATATACACTAAACTTCGGTCAACGCTCTGAAAGCCGATTGATGAACATATCAAATAACTATAACTCGAAAGGAAATAATTTGTGTCTGAAGGAAAATAGGCTAATTTGTGTCTGAAGAGCTTATTTGCTCAGTTGGCGATAATACCACATCATAAGAAAAACGCAAACTTTCACTATCAAACGGAGCTTCGTTATCACATCAGATCACTGTTCCTGTGCATCTAATTTTAGCCGTTGTGCTCTTTGTGTTGCCATAAGTTTTCTACATAATCATACATTTTCTAGTTCATGTAATCTTATACTGACGTCTATTTTATGCATGAATTATTCATGGATTACATTTATAAATTATGCCTGTTGAGGTATAATTAATATATTAATAAATCTTGTGACATATTAACATAATAGCTATTTATGGATTCATTAGCGACCCCTTGATACAAGCATTTGAGACCAGCAATTGGATTCCGACTACTTCGATAGAAAAATAATTTATTTTCTTATTATTATTAAATAGTTGGGCCACTTGCCGATTCTACTGTCTGACTGGCAGCGTCGAGAGCTCGACCTGCCGTGATTAAGCCACAATGGTGAGCTCTTCAAGTTTTAAGAGGTTGCTGATGAAGTTTCCCAAGTTTCAGTGGCTGCGCAATCCAACTTCCTCAGTTAAAGCGATTAAATTGTGGATTGATTTTAACTTGGCTTTCATCGCAGGAAAAGCTCTAATTATTAACAGCTTTGGAGTTGCGCTACTCTCGGCTTTGAATTAGCAGTTGGGGGAGAATAGAAAGTGATTCGAGCTAATTTCTTGTGGCATACATAAAAACAGTCTCGACTATAACTGACCATCAAAACAGAAACATCAATTTGTGGGGAATATCAGAATAAATTTTACGCTGTAAAAGACGGCGATTGGATTCCGAATCCCAATGGGTCAAAACAAAGAGTGATGTGATTCAGAGAGCTGGCATGTTTGTTTAATCAACGCAAAAAAAAAGTACACTGAGCCTGACCCTTTTCTGGTGCTCGAATACGCACAAAGTTTGACTTTTTTTGATTGTGCAGGGTGGCCCAAAAGCGAGGTACCCTCACTGATATCGGTAGCACTGATACGTTAACAAATGTTTAGGACACGATTTCATAAAAAGGTACTTCTTCTTCTTTTACTTCTGCGCCACTCTGTACTTTTTTATTGAGCGCTATGTAATTTGAAAACTTGCTGTTGTAGTCGCACTCTAAATATTTCCGTTTATTTAACTGGATTGTAAAAGGAATCCCTCTCGGTGCTCCACTCAACTGTATGACAACAGCTCTCTCCAGTGAGGGGGGAAGGCTTGCTCTGCTGTTACTCATCTTATTATGTCAATCAAGGCCTAGAAACTATTTAGCTATTGAATGGGAAAACCTGTAATGAACTACGCTTATCTCACCTATTTAAAATTTTGTTTAATTTATATGAAATGGAGTTGACATCAACATACTTTGGAAACTTTTACCTTTATTTTCATTTCTCAGTTATTCAAAAATATATTTAGCCAAGGCTAAAATGATAAATAAAATAAAACTTCTGAGCTCTCCGTGCGTGAATAAGAATACTGATAAGAAAATATTGAGGTACACTTTTTGAAGGATAGATTGAGATACTTGCCTGCCTGAAACATTTCTTGCGTAAAATTTCGAACAAAATTTTAAAAGAAGATGAAAAAATACCTTTACGCCGTTGAAAACCCACACAGAGTTTTAGATATGAGTTCATAATTAGCTATGATTTTGAAAAAAAAAACATTTTTTTAGGTAGGCTGAACTGAAATACGGATGCCGAAATGACGGAGGAAAAATGAAATGGATTTTTTCACAAGCATGATTTGCAAAAATTCCAACGGCACTCTTTTACCAGTTGGGGAATGAAATTTGATAAAAGCGCGTAGAAAAACAATGACGGTGATTGCAAAAGCAGTCTCCCCTGAAGTTAGCACACAATTTTGAATCGTTAAGCAGAGCTCGCATCAAAAAGTTCTGCTCTTGAACGTAAAAACGCTAAACAAGAAGGGGTAATTAACCTTAAATGAACATGATTTCTAAGATTTGAACTTAGAATTGACACTAAAATGAAATCAGTTGATGCGGAATAACTAAATTTACAAGGTAATTATATTCCCCTGCGAAAGAAATACAAGGATACGACTCGCTCAATTACTATGACATAAAAAGTAAAGAATTTTATTTTTTTAATTATTTCTACAAATAAATAGATGGCACTATTTCTCGGTGCTCCTTGTAAATTCTTCAATTGAGAAAAATTCATGAATTTGAATGCCTTTCCCTCTTTCAACGCTAGTCCCAATATCTTCTAAAGGCTTTCACTTGAGTCGTCCCATCATTGAGTTCGTTTCATATTTTGGAACTAGGCATTCATTTCATCTGTATTTATCATCTTAGTTTTACCGATTTAACAGCTTCATATTTTGAAACGGTGCACTCATTTTGTCAATATCCTTTATTTTATTTTTACCAACTTAAGAGGTAGGAATAACATCAGTGAAATTCTCACAAGGTTGTATTACAGACGTTGTATTATAATTATGAGCTTTACTACTTTTTTCAGAAGTATCACTTGTTCGAATTTTTTCACCATCGCAGAATTGAAATTGCGGAAAGTGTCAAGCCGGTGGTCCATTCGAGTGGTGAGTTTGCTTTACAGTTCCTTTACTATAATACGTGCGATTTGAAGATTTATCTTCCGGCAAATTTATGCACAGTCGCGTTGGTTTAGTGCGGACGTCCTGACACGCGTAACTGTGGGAGTGCATCGCGGGGAAGTGAGTTGAGCGAAGCATAAATGGCTGCTGAACTTTTCCCCACCTTCTCTGCAACACCCATCCGCCCAACACTAGTGTCATGCAAGACGAGAGTGTGCGTGTTTTCTACAATTCACATTTCTATTGCAGTTGTCATAATTTTTGATTGTAACATTTTCTACTCTGGTTACTATGGAAGCCATTATTAAATCCGTCGCTTATAGTATATTGGCAGGAAAACAGCCCCAGGAAGTGCAGCAATTTCAGTCCCGACTGTAGGATCACATTTACCTTTTATCAAAGATCTAAGGTGCATTTTCATATGTTTTCACTTGTACAGAAGTATATGTTGAGTGTGGAAGAAATGTGTTAAATGACTGACGTAACTTTTATATTTTACCTTTTTGTCTTAACAAAATATCTTTTGTATCTAATTTAATTATTTGTAATTTCCCAAGCTTGAGAGAGAAAGCTGTAGGTTTATAACGTGCCTAATATTTGTTTTAAATATGGTTTCACCTTTTATTTACCTTGTGTTAAGGTTCATTACCTACTCCTACGTGTATCACTGCTTTGGATGCCAGAGAATCATCTCTGACAGGCAGAAATGTCAAGGCATCAAAGAGAAGAGGCGAACATTCCCTGGAATTACGGGAGGGTTCTAGCAGTTTCGGCCGATGAGCCTATTCAGATAATAACTCAATTAGTTGTTCATATTTCTGACAAGAATAGTTTGTAACTAACCTATAAACCTACATTGAAATTAAAATCACCAGCATACATCCGTTACGATGTGTTATTCTATGCACTAGGATTACGAAAAATATTTCACATTAATGCTTTTGAATTTGCTCAGCACGGCGACGACATTCTAGAAATCGTGGACTCCTGTGATTATAATTCATACTGAATTATGTAAAGCAAATTAGAATGGTTTAAGTAAGGTTGGCGCTTTTGAATGTATTTTACATTTTTTTCCATCATTTAAATTTCCTTCATTCCTTCAAGAAAACATTTTATGCGGTAAATTAGAGCTTTTAGTAAATTATCTCATTCCCTGATCACTTCACAAGTATGGTAGAGACGTTCAGAATTTTCCAATTTTGTCTGCGCTGAAAAGCTGACCAGCCCTCTTTCGAGCATTGAGTATAATGTGCGGAAAATAATAGTATGTGGCTCTATGCTGTCGCTTCTTGAGTTTCTTCTTTTCCTTCTTCAGTGATCATCGACAAGATCTAAACGTCAGTGGTTCCATGTTGAACCGCCCTACCTGGGAGCTTGTAGGGACAGTTCCCTGGTATCAGATGCAGCTCAGCTACAGCAAGACAAAATAGATAATGCTAAAAGCAAAACCGAGCACCATAACCCCCTTCCTGAGCATGAGCTTGCTAAACGTAAACTCACAACGTTTGATTTTCACAAGGATCCAGAGACAGTAGTTTGAAGCACGGTTGATGTTCAGCAGAAATATGCTTGATTGCGTTCCGGTTACTTTGTGGCGAACTTACAAATGCTGATGAAATGTCATGCAGTCTGCAACTAAGTGCGACGCGCATTTCTTGACTAAACAAGCACGAGACAAATCTGCGAGTTGAGCAGAAACATGACGTTACATCCCGAGTTTGTGAGCTGACGACCCGGGACAAAGAGGGAGTAGCTATGGTGAGGACGTGAATACAGGCCAAAATAAATTGCTGTTTCGGGGAAAGGTGTTTCATCTCATGAAATCTGCAGCACTAAACTAACTTTGCTGAAACCACTTTCGATAAATATTACATAAGTATCAATATTTCACTACGCAGGGAAGTTTTTACTGGTCTTTACAATGGTGTAGTAGCTATATACGATGCATTATAACTTTAAAGAAAATAATGGAATTTTCATATTCATCCGCGAATAGTTGATGAACTGTGAAAAATGTTTGCTTGCTTCAAATCGTTGAATAACATATTAAAATATGGTTGAATTATTGAAATCGTTGATGATATGTTAGTTTTGGCGGACAAGTTTAGCAAAAATGAAGCCCTTATTCCTAGTATAAGTTCTTACCTATTTGAAGCACTTTTTTATACTTGGGCATCTACCAAAATACTTACTAATTATCGTGACTGGATAATTTCCACTCATTGAAAAAGAATGGAAAAAAATTGAGAAAATACATTCCAAGTGTAAATATGTGCACATCAATTCGAGGCTTTCATCACTGAGGGGTCAAGGTTAGCCATAGGCGCAATTACGGTACAATATTGACTCAGTCACGAAGTTAAAGTTACTGTAACGAGCAACACCCGCCAAGGGGATCGTTTTGGGTACGTGTGAAGTTTTGATGAGCCGACAGGACAAGCGCTTGGCACGGCGTCGGAGTGGGCGGGCGTTGAGTGGAGCCAGCGCTGGGCTGCCAGGTCCTGCTGCTTGACTTCAGCGCATCCATGGCCAGCATCACCCAATAATTCACCACTGCTGTGCCCTCTGATTAACAGCAAATCATGTTTTAAAACTTACTGATGGTCTTCTAGGATTAGCGTTACAAGGCAAGGTTTAAATAAGCTCACCGTAGTACTATTTCTGTAGCGGGTTAATCAATTTCATCGAAATAATCCATATAGTGCTTCCCATTAGTTTGATTTCTTAGTCGTTCACTTTACTCTTTCTCTGTAAAAAGTGGGTCAATAAATGCTAATGAATGTGTTAATATCAAGGGCGTAAGAACTACTCCATCTTACACGTCACATCCGCCGGCATCACCTTTTCAATCTAACTATACATAAATAAACGCCGAACATCGTGCCACTACAAGGGATCTAAGCCTCTCTTCGAAATTCTCTGCTCACGCATCTATAACTCACTGTTGTGGAGTTTGTATTCATACCGACATCGTGCCTTAATGCATAGATTTCAATGAATTACGTGAGGCCTGCAAAGATGCTTCCGATTCATGGAGAGTCTGATGGAATATATCGAAGTGCTGGAATTGAATTGCTCGCATGCAATCTAAGTGAAGATCAAGCCATCACTGAGAAGGAAACTAGATTACCAAACAGAGTAGATAGAAGGTAAGCAACGAAATGCAAGATTATGCTTTCAGAATACTTTTGTTCAAACTCTGCTCTTGCCACACAGCAAGAAATATCGTAGAAGCATGTTGTTTTTGCGTGGGTCTGCTAAACTGAAGACGACATCTCAATTCATTACAAGCATAACTTCAGTGAAATAGATCGATAGATAGAAACACAGTTACTATTGGATAGCTTAGCTTCAAGTTTATTACAAAGCAAAGCATTCACCCTCCCTGTGAATGACAACAATATTGAAAGTCATAAAACCAGGGGAAACGATCAAAGTTAATTAATTACTAATCCAGTCCTCGGTGTATGTACATTAGGTCGTGTCGCACAGCTCGGCGAGAGGGCCTGTGATGAGGGCACTCCTGGCCCATCATTCACAGGCCTCAAAGGCACTCGATGGCCCCGCATATCCTGATCGGCATTCATGCGGATTTTCTGGCGGTGAAACCGACCAAAAGTTGCCAAGGCTGGCATTTGGTGCCCTTCAATCGGAGTCCATTAGCAACTTTTAACGAAGCACCCGTTTAGAGCTAGCGTAGAACACTTCCGATAGGCCAAAGGGTCCTTAAAAGTTACGGATCGTGTCAGTGTACATAAACTGGCCCCTGGACACGGAATAGCTCGAAAGCCTTTCAGTTTTTATCTAATGCTTTTTAATTTTCAGAGTGACTTCAAATTTGAATAATTGGTGTACGTAGCTTCCTTCCACCAGGAATTAGAACGTGCTCATTTTCTAATACATTCATTAGGTGAAAAAGTAATGATTTGTCTTCGAGTTCTTATCATTTTTCACAATTGGTTAATCAAAAAGTATCACTGTTATAAAAATACCTTAAACTATTTATGATTATTCCTTAATGGCATTCTTTCATTGAAAGTTGCGTTGATTTAAATTTCACTCAATGGTTCTAAATTCACAATATCAAATATTTCTCTCCTTCCACTTTCTCACACCTGTTTTTGGTCACTCTAAAAAGTATTCTAGCTTGTTGGTAAGGTGGATTAGCTCATAACTACCAAGATTTACTTCACGTTTGTGTATGAAAACCAAAATTCTGTGCACAGCTACCAAGATTCTCTGCATAACTACCGAAAAGTATTATCTCAAAGCTACCAAGATTAAAAAGGTATGGTAGTCCCGTACATAATATAATCTTTTTGCTGATTATGGAGCATGTTTATGTTGACGACAAACATGCCGAGCATCTGAGTGGGCAATCCTCAGCAATTTTTGAGTGTCTGCTCTTTCTAAAATTTAGTACAGTGATCGATAAGTGTTGAAATCATGATAAATAACTCAGCAAATGTATTTTCTACTAGTGTGTATTTTAACATAATCATCCTGCGATATAACAACGTTAAAAAATTTAAATTTTATTTGATTCAAGCAGTAAAAATGAAAGGTTATGTCTTCAACTCGATTTCATTCACTACCGATGATTTTCAAAAGGTGTGAGCCCATAAAACTGCGAACTCAAAAGTGCGAATTCATGTTTGTAGATCGTGATGCGAGTGACACAAGGAAAAGTCTTAAGCTCCTTTAGTTTTCCAAAGACTCTCTGCCACATTTCTACACAAGTGATTAACAAAAAGAGTTTGAACAACTCAGAATTATTTCTAAACATGTCAAACTGTCTCGATGGATCGAAAGAGCATTTGTGAGTCGACAGCTCTGCCGTCTGGCCCCGTTGTCTACCAAGAATCACTGAGACTCAGCAGGAGAGAAGTATTCCTACCCAACCTAAATTAATTGAAAGTCAGAAGTGTTTTCAAATTCCCCGACCAAGCCTCGGCAAACCTTGGAAAATAATTTCAGAAAAAGCGTAATTACTGAAAAATATCATAGAAATGCCACGATTAGACTCCTTATATGTTGCACATTATTGCTAACATTCTCAATAAGAGTGTGAAACAACATATCAATGTGTGTGCTTAAATACCTGCTCTCAGGATTCATTGTTAATAAGCAGTAACAGAGCTGGAATTATTAGTGAGTCAGTTTGAAAGGAAGGAATGTATTTTACTTTTTCCTCAAGTTTCGCGTACTGGTGCGTAAATATTCTAAACTTCATGATTGACCATCAATAAAATGACTTTTTGAGAAACGTACTTGATGCAAGCTGGGTGTAGATTACCGCTGGAAATGTTATTCCGAAGTGGAAATTGTGCTGCTAGTTCTGCACAATTGATTTAGGCGCTAGGCAAACTAGACTCTGCATATGAATTGTAATCCCAGTTGATATTTCTTCGCTGATTATTTTTCCTCATGGTCCTGCATTAGGATTGAAACATTAAAGTGCTTCATGAAGGTCATCACGATAAAATTAGGGAAGTGACCTCGTGTACTTCTTTCTGAGTTTGTTAGACTTGAAGTGTGTGAAAAACTAATCTGGTTTTAGAAAGCATCGCCAAGTCCCCTACGCTTGTGGGGCACTCTGTTATGATAATGAAGCTCAAAGGAAAAATTTCTTTTCAAATTTGACACAAGTTCGATATTTTTCATCAGCTTGATTGTAAGCGAGAGCTTATTTTTCATACGCCGCTCCGTGGAGTTGGCAAACATGTTACAACGTTGCTGCTTTTCTTGCAGGTACAATGAGGAGTTCAGGAGCTTTCTCACTTTATTTTACGAATATTCCTTGCAGATAAATTCGTTGCCTCAAATGGCCGCCTATCATCAGCTCAGCGATTAACATCACAACTTGAAATTTAGCTCATTTCTCAGAACCAACCATTGGCATGAAAGCTTGTCCACTATCGAAATACAGCATGGATTAAAATATTTTCTTCTCAGGCAATGTGTTCGCTTGGTTTCAGGAAACAACAGAATTTAATAACGTTCAGGAATAGTTGATAGGTTAATTATTCAACAGTACACTCTCGAAAAGTATTGAGGTTGAATTTTAGCCTTCACACCGCTCAGCGAAACTTTATGAAAATAACTTCTACGGTCATATGGAGGGATTTCTTGAGAAACTTTTTGTCTTTGAGGGACTCATTCTAAAATAGGAATGGTTTTGTATAAAAATTCATAACCGTTTCAATGCAGATTGTGTAGTTAGGTTACAAGGATTACTTGCTCTCTTTCCTCTCACTCTCAACAATCGAGGCAAACATCGTCGCAGTTCTCAGCAAATCCCCAATGATCACTTCGGATGTAACTGAAATAATTTAATTTGAACTATATGACTATGACTACTCATATGTATTATTCAATTAGCAAAAATTTATGATCCCAAACAAATGTTTAAAAAAATATTTCTGCAGCACAATTTACTGCTCCCTCGTCGAACGTACATAAGGTAGGAAAACTAAAAACGTCTTGAAAATTAAATCTTTCATTTATTATTTAGTGACACACTCAAGTGAATATCTTGAATAAGTTTTGTTCGTCTGTCTTCGAATTTCGCGAGATCTCTTCTGACGTAAATGATCACAGTCCAGAGAGTCAAAGCCAGTATGTTCAGCATCCTAATTGATATATTCTCGAAAATGCAAACAATATAAAAATAACAATTGCCTGGTACATTAGTTGCACAGCCGGATTGGGGACCAACATTGCTGAAAATTGTGTTGAGTATAAATGAAGGAATGAAGCAGCTCACATAAAACCAAACATGTTCCACAGAAATAAGTATACCAACTTTAGTTTGGATCCTGCTGTAACCATCAGTCAAACAGCACACTTACAAATTTTGTAAGACGTATGAATTAGTCATCCTCATCTAAGCTAAAAGATTGTTGAAACAACGAGACGATTAACTCATAATTTATTTTCTCAACGAATGCCATTTCTACAAGGATTCGTGCCGTTGATCCGCTAGCTACAGTGCAGAAACTGGTCGCGTTGGGCTGTGGGCAGCACGAGCGACATGTTAGCATAATGTTTCTTCCGAATGTTCTAGAATGAATTGCATTTAGTTCTCTACGTGGGGTGATTGAATTGATTCTGTACTTTAGACTGAGGCAAAAATTTGTGAAAAAAGTATAAATGCACGTATCAACACGCAAATTTTCTATCGATGACCTAATAAGTCCATCTAAGGCTTATCAATAATTGTGGTCACATTTGAAGTAATGAGTTTAGAGAATCCTACCAAAGGAATTTTGTGCCTCCAAGTTGAGGTCTTATGTTCTAGAAAATGGTGAACCAAGTATTTTTTCCTAATGAAATGCTCTTTTCATATTAGCTCTTTGTAATTAAATCTGCGCTGCAAATTCCAGCCCTTCATTTACGTCGCTAAAAGAGATTAAAATGGCTCTTAGTTTTGAGATTCAGCATCATAGAAAATCAGCGAAGTGTTTCGTGCCTAATACATCGTGTCGTTTCTCATTCCCCGAGAAAATTGTCCCGCAGTTCGGGCCGTCTTGCAAAATTACTTAAAATTGATAGAAATGCCAGTTGTCTCAAAAATAATTTGAAGAAAACTCGAAAATTTTGTCAGTTATAGTCAGATTTTCATTAACCTTTACAACGACGTTGTTTTTAAACAATTTCAAACAAACGTGAAAGAGGTTATTAACTATTTCGATGGGCGGACTTGTTGCCTCTTCAAACCATCCATGGTTAACCACAATTCTATGCTGCTTAACTTTGTAGCATTTATCTTTCTGATGTAAAATTGCTTTTTATTCTCACAAGCACCGTCTGCTAGCTTCCATCATGACACTAATGAAGGGAAAGTTCCAAGGTTGGAAGCTTTTGGTTTGCCAAAGCGAACGTGGCAAATGAATTTCAAATGAGGGTAACTGTTGGTTCTGCAAGAAAGTATATTATACTCTGGAATACTCGGAAATGCGAGGGTTGTTCGACAATGAAAAAACGGGAACACAACCTAGAAGCAATCAAGGGGCATTTTGCAGTGGATTTTGGTCGCGAGACGTTAATCCTGCTACAAGAGTAGAGCAGAACCAAGAAAACAGCGTTGCGTTTAGTAGAGTGCTTTCTTCCCACTCGTGATTCTCATTAGATTTGCACGCAGCAGGTGCTGAGGTAACTGTGCTCAGGATAATGCAAATGAATGACCATATTTGCAGAGTAGCAGTGAACTCGAGTGCTCTCAGGGAAGCTCCAGAGGAAGGTACTTTTAAAGAGATCTTGCAGAATCAGGTAAAACGTGGTTCTCTACGTGAAGGAATTTTGTAACTGAGAATTGTGCCATTAACAATTCACAGGTAACGAAGCACACCGACTTCTGAGCTCTTGAGCTTTGATCATTCAAAATTGATAAACGCGTAGACACGACTTCCATAGCTTTGATTGATCGCCATGCTAAAGCGTTGAGTAAATTAGTACCGAGTGGTAACATCTTTCATTTTACTCAAATGTGATGGACAGTTACTTCATTTCGGTTAAGTTTTGCATGTTACTCATTATCTACAATGCTGTCTTAATTTTCCCGTTCTGATAACAAGCCAAAAGGTGTAAAAACTTTCCTCACCTCTGTATAGCTAGTCCATGTGAATCAACGGTCAAAAATAGAAGCCCTTGCTTAAATATTTTTGCTTAGAGGAATATTTTGGGGACTCAGCTGATTTTCCATAATATATCGGAAAATGAATTACAGTATGTGTTCCCGTTATTATTTGAAATTGCAGTTTTTAATAGGGTATTTTAGAGAAAAAGTCTGATTTAGTGCAGTTTTACGAAGTTTCACGCCTAGTAGCTATGACAGCGTTATTCGAGATCGATTCGAGGGTGAGAAAAATGAAGAGACATATTTCAAATTCTTAAGCTAATTACTGTAGATGAAGATTAGTAGGAAAAGTGTGTAAAATAATTTGGAGGTTAGAGAATATTCTCTCAAAAAGCGGGTCAAACCTTGAGTTTTTGTACAAAAGAAAATGTAGAGCACCTTTTCATAATTATGATTCAGTCGGAAACTTTTCGGTGAAATGAACCTAATTTTCAAGAAGTAAGGAATTACTTCGTGACCTAAACGGACATAGTTTTCCTCAAGATGGTATTAAAATTCACTAGTTTGTTGTGAAGAATTACCTTGTTCTATAGAACAATACGAGTTGTAAAAAAATATTAAAATGCATTTAGAAAAATAGTAGATTCGACAATAATACGAGAGACATACCATTGAAAACTTTGACTTTGAGCATAGCAAAATGAATCAGCAAAGAAGACTGAAGCGTGCAGGTAATCGATCCCACGGAGCCAGTCAGAGGGACAACTCAATGCGGCGCCGTCAGGAAAAACACGAACTTCTCATTAGGGCAGTAATGGTGGGATTGAATAGCAGCGAGGGCCAGGCCCGGGTCACGACACCGAGCTCGTCCCTTCGTGACGCTGGGGCTGCGTCGGCACTCCTTCCAGCCCCGAGTGGGGCGGTCGATGGACAAATTATCTACCGAATGACGACCTCACGCAATCGCTTCGTCTGTTCTTTTTTCTTGAATGCTTGCAAGTGCATTGTGTAGAATTTGAAATTAAATAGTGAAGTTTGATAGAGATTGTTTCGCTTTCTTGTTTTTATAAAGAGAAAATATCATTTGACTTGCTCTGTAGATTGATGGATACTAATATTGCTAAAAAGTTATTGATTTTTATTATGAGAAGCTTACGCTAACAAAATGATCAACATAATCAAAACGTGATCGAAATGCATTCGTTTGAATTTCGTACTCGATAGCTAAGGGTTTGAAAGAACAGTGATCTTGAACTTTTCTGACTTATTACTGATCAGAATCCGCTTTTCTCACACTTCCACTTTGAATTGCTCATCTGAATAGTCAACCTATGTTCTGAATTCAAGTCAAGCAAGCTGAGGTGGTCAGAGTGCAGAATTTATCTACCTCACCGATGTCCAAGTATTTATTGAATGACATTCGCAAGATGTTACCGCACTGTTAGAAGAAGGTCTAATTTTTTAATCAGCGCAGCCTTCGTAGATGGCACTCGTGAAATGCCTTCAGTGCGACATGCTTTGCTTAAAACCAACACAAAAAAATGAGGGCTCATTGCTAACTCGAAAATAATTAAATAATTGTAAAACTGAGTAACCAACTATTGATACAAGATTTGGGTAAGTTTTTACGAGCTTACCTCGCAGTGAGTCACTTAGCACAAAGGTGTCGTTTTGTGGTGCAAGGCCAGTAGGCTGGCGGCCGCACCGTGACCATCGCTGCTCCTTGTCAATGTGTTCAATCTTCCAAATCCTGTTAAATTGTTTATTTCGACGCAAAATAATTCTGTGTCGTATAAATTCGATTATTTTTTCCTCATTTGTATCAGTTCATAACTCGTGACACTGATGTATTTTGAGGTTCTAAGTAAAAGTAGTGGAAAATTAAACCGAGACTCTGACTCAATATATATTGAAGCCTTAGAAGCAAGAAAGCCCTAAAATCTTTCCAGCAATTCCATGGCAAAATGAGGAGCCAAAAAAATAATTATTGCAACTCCTGCTTATATCTAAAGGTTACATTCAACACATATAAAGGAAATATACGCTGGGGTTAGAAGAAAAAATTGCAGACTGCAGCAGTAACTCTGCAGGCACTCACAGAACGGAGGAAGGACAGGATCAAACGACCGACTGAACAAAGGCAGCAGGGGCAGAAAAAGGCAAAACATGCATCGTAAAACTCGCTGGCGCTATGAAAGTCGTGCGGTTTTCACAAGGCCTCTGTGATCGACAAATGCAATTAATTTCTTTTCGTATGTAGCCATGCAAAAGGTTAGAAATACTTTAATACAGTAACTGCATTACTTTCAGTTAATTTACAGAACAGTTTTTTGGTGAAATAAAGAAATGAGATGGTATTTCCAGTCATATTTTCGAAAGAAAATTAGTCAGCGAACTTCATGGTGTCAATAGGATGTGAACTCATAAGATCGTCTTACAAAAGTTGCAAGAATGTTTATCGCAATCAATCAATCTATTTATCTATCAATCTATCTATCTATCTATCTATCTAACTATCTATCTACCTATCTATCTATTTATCTATCTATCTATATATCTAGTATGATGCTAAAATTCTGGTCGTCTTGATTGTTTGCTTGCTTGCTTGAAACCGTGCACAGAAGAGAAAATATACACTTATGTCATGCGAAAGAATATGTCGGGCAAGTTAGTAAAGTGGATATGGGAATGAGAAAGAGAGCAGAATCGTTCGTCTGTCGGCTCTGAGATATTCTAAATTTATACTCTTCGCTTAATCCTGTATGGTGGATACCGATTTTAAGCCTGTGAAGAGTCGGAGCTCTTCATAAGCCCACCGACTGCTTTGGCGCAGTATAAGGAGCACGAGGTGACGAATGAGCCCGTGATAACCTGTGCATACTTACAGAAAGAACTGGAGTTACAAGGAGTTCATGTCAGTTGAAAAACTGTTTCTATGATAGAAAACTTCATCGTGGTAGTCTACATTTCTTCATTCCATCCCGAATTCTTTTTTTTTCAGTGAAACATGAGAAAAACCGTTTAACGTTTGGGAAAAACAATCTTGACAAAGGAATTGAGTTTTGACAACGTTTTTTATGGTCCATTGAAGCAAAATTGAACTTTTCGGCTGAAACGACCCTAGTCACGCTAGTCACGCTTAGAGAAAAACAGGGACTGTATACGATCCCAAGAACACCATTCCTACCATCAAGCATGGAGGAGGCAACATCATAACATGGAGCTGTTTTTCTGTTCAGGATTTAGGGAAACTCCATAACGCTGATAAAAAAATGAATATTACCATGTGCAGGCAGATACTGGCGCCGAAGTCGCTCCCGAGCGATGGAAAATTATACGTCCAGTATAAGTGAATCTTTCAGCAAGACAATGACTCTAAAGATACAGTGCAATGAGCAAAAATAGCGTTCTCTATTGAGAAAATATGTGCCCTTCCTCGGCCTAGCCGATCGTCTGACCTCAACCACATAGATAATTTGGGGCAAATTTTCAGCAGCTGTGCGTAGAAGGAGTCCAAAGAGCCTTGTTGAGTTGGGGTTCATTCGAGTGCAAGAATGGAACAAAACATCGCAAGCGGCGGGTCATCAGCTAGTTTCCCGTTACAATAATCGTCTCAATGTCGTTCCATGCAGACGTCAAACCATTAAATAGTAAAGCCTGGATTTTAGTTTTGGCCTATTACTTTTGTCCTGTGCTATTTTTGCTTGGTAGATTTACTGGTCGTAAAGAAGCTTTGTTTATTTCTGTTTAATATTCTGGTAAATAAATGTTTTCTGAACCACTTGTTCTCTAAATAACAAACCAGAACTCGAAATTTTCAGAATACATCAAAAATAGAATTATATAAATGAACTCCCAAGACAAAAACTTAGTCTCTTGCTACTAATACGGTATAGGACCATCGAGAGCTAGAATAATGGTATTAATACTGCTCAGAATTGAATCTAAAAGTGTCCTAATGTACACATGGAAGATTTAATACCACTCTTCCATCAACTTTTTCTCGTAGGTCCATCACAGTACGTGTATGATCTTCTCGACGTCTAACTTGTCATTGCAGGCTCTCTCATGTATTTCTATTGGGTTAATATCTGGAGACTTAGCTGACCAATCTAAATGTCTGCAATATCCTGCAGTTTTCCTCCTGAAAGATAGGTAAAGAAACAGGTCTTTCTTGCACTCATATATGTTGCAATTGAGAAAACTTGGTTATCTAGCAGCTCACTGAAGCCATGCTGATTCAATTTGACGTATACCTCAACTAAAGGACCGACTTCTGTGTAGAAGAAACATCGCCAGAACATGACAGACCATCCTTCTCTTCCATGACAGACCCTCGAAGAATAAAATATATGACCAATTATTAGTCTGAGAAGCTTGCTTATCTCTGTGCACAGTAAATATTTATCTGTATTCTGAAATCGGTAACTAAAAATAGTAGCCCACCCTCAATGGAGGCCTAAAAGTGTCACCACTGCTACAATATAGCTGTTTTGATCAGCTATATTTCCTATCTGATCAGCCTATCTGCTTTATTCTCCCTTGCACTTTATTTTTCAAAAACTAAAACAGATATCCCCTGAAAACAGATAATAAGGCCAAGTTTCAAAAATAATTTATGTATGATATTTCATTTGAAACTTTTCTGGTCGTATTTCAGTGGGAATAGTCACCCTCGTAGCTCTCTGATATAATTTTGTGACAATTTATTCAGTGATTCCACTCAAAACTTCTGAGCTGCTTTACTTTCAAGTTACCTGTTCCATTTCGCCTATGCAGAGACGATTGAAACAAAATCGGGATACTTAAATACTGGCTGCAGTTTCCGTAGAGTTTTTTTTGTGAAAATTCCTCAATTCATATCACTAATATATGATCTCAGTATATACTCAGTATATATTTTCGGCATATACATCATATGGAAAAGCATGCAGAACATAAACGCTAAAAATCACATGAAATTTCTTAGGGTACCTCAATTTATAACTTGAAAACAAATCACGGTCAAATATGTTCACTATATATATATGTACTTATGTATCTTTACATAATTTTTTGTTCGTGTAGCTTATTTCGTCTCTCTTCAGCAGTATTATTTTGCAACTAACTCAATGTACAGGTCTTCTACAATTCATCTACATGTTAGGCGTTTAGGTGTTTATTGAAAAATCATATGGAATTAACCTTGTCCCAAAACAAGTGAGTCCCGTTACAACAGAATTGGCTATCATTACCTCTTAAGGACTATCATAGGATACAAACTTCATTTTAAGGGTACTCTGCTGATTGATATGAAATCATCTCTCGTATAAAATTTTATCTGTGCGCGTTGTGTTAGGCAGTAAGTTGGTTCAAGCCATTGAGCACTCGTTATGAGAGTTGTAGAGCATAGCGATATCAGTTATCGTACGACAAATGTCCTCGAGTTTCCCACCCAATTCAGCATCAGGTAGTATTGTGTGAGGGGTATTTGGGAATAAAAGTATTATTATTGCCAAATTTAAAGTAATAAACTTTAACTGCCAAAATTTAAATCCTTAAATTTAGGATCCCTGAAAATTCATGAAATAAAGCCACTGCTCAATGAAATGTAGAGCTTTTACCCCCCGAACGTAGCAATCTAATTTTTTTAGCATTCTAAAGTAATAAGCTGTAGCATTATTCACCTTTGATTTTGTATTTGTTGATCTGACTTAATTTTGAAAATTTGTTGGAAAAAATCAGCCCAAGCTTGAAACGTCAAACCCTAAGGATTTTTTTCTGGCTCGTCTATTATTAATTTGTTACGTAAAAGAAATGAGCCAAGTCATTCCCATGGAAGTAAGTAAAGGAGGTCACTGGAAGCTCAGTGTAGGAGGAACCAAGCTTACTTTTGCTCGTTCGTCATCTCACAGCGCATAGGCCTCTGCAGAAACTAGGTTACAACTACACAATGTTATCAAACAGAGTTAGCTAAGAAATAGAAAAATAACTTTATCATTTTTTGACACTAAATGTGTTGCTTTGCGTTCCACATACTGATATACTGTGAGCTGTTTCTGCCCCGAAGGTTTTTAAAAAGACAGTCTCAGCGGTATAAAAACTAGTCTGATGAGTTTTCGATAATTCACTAAGGACAAAACTGAGGACCTTATATCACGAAGAGCTTTCACGCTGGCATTGAGATCCGAGATGAGTCTATTGGAAAAAGTTAATCGGATTCAGCTCTGGGAAAGGGAAGGCCGAACCTCCATCACCCAGAGGGCAGAAGACTGGTCCAGGACCACGCCCACTGGGCTCTGAATGCAGGTCCCATTCCCCACGCTGAGAGCTTCATTGTACGGGTCCGCAGTGCTTTTTAGCTTCCCCTGCCATACGGGCCATAACTGAGTATTCAGTATTCGTTTACAATATTTTCGACTGCGATGAAATTGCGGAATGATTCAATAAGGATTCTACATGCCTGTGAAGACACTAACTCTATGTATTGGTTCGACAGCTTGGAAAACTGCCTAACTGAGCTTCGCATAAACCGGATCATCGATTCTTTGAGTAAATTTAGCGTCACGATGAAGTATTTATGCGTTTAGATGTATGACTCCAGTGAATATCAATCGTCGTCCGTGATCGACAGTAGTTTAGACAATCGCACTTCTGGCTTTCGGTTCCTTATTCTAGCGTCCCACAGCCACTGTATACCTTTGTTGAAAAGAACGAGGCCCATTGAGATCGAAATGACCTAATTTTTGCGTGGTTTTAGCCATCATCCTCTCTTTGGAAGCCATTTCCGCATTCAGCGATTTGGATCAAGTGGAGCTTTCCAGGGACCTTTTTTGCAGGCATCACGAATGGTGCGGCCGCACAGAATGGGGCGCACCAGCTCACTGTTGTGGCGCACCAGCTCACTGTTGTGGCGCACCAGCTCACTGTTGTGGTTTTGAAAGCAATTCATCGCCAGTCTGAAGCGCTGTAGCGCTCATTTTTTGTGATTCTGTTAGTGTAAATGAGAAATTCGACCGCATGCATGCACTGTACATACATAAATTCTTTCCCTTCTCCTACGCAGAGCTTTACATTAGTTCCTCTATGAAGTAACTGAGAAAGCTCTTAACCCTCATCTTAATGGTTGAATTGTTGATAAAATATGCGCGTCATTGTCTACTGAGCATCAAGTTTCTGGTATACTTGAGCGCAAAACATATATCTGGATCATATCTGTCCATACACATTCAAAACATTTACGAAGATTTCATCACACTTCATTGCTTGCGCTAAACTGAAATAGTCTTGCCTGAGCTCATTCCACAAATAAATTATGTTAAATTATCCTTCTTTGATGGATTTGATCTTCAATTGTTTAAAAAAATTTCCTCTTAAAAATTTTTTCATGTGGTTTTATAATAATAGGGTTAGCAGATAATTGAGTATCTTTAGATTTTTAGCAGTGTACTGCAAAACATCCTTCAGAAGAAATGAAACTACTCAGGTACACCATATTTTCAGCACTACTTATTAGGCTAACTTATGTACAGTGCACGCGAGCCTTACAAAATTATCCAGCTAAATATACAGCGAAATACTTTTTTGGGGAAATTAACTTCAGAGGCAAATTCATACTCGTGACGCTCATGAAATCTTCACTTTTATCGTAGCATTTTTGCTCTGATTTCCTAGCACATTTATGTTCTATAGTAATAGAATTCACTAGTATTTACTGAGTGCAAATGTTATGCAACACAGGCATCCCCAGCTATAGCTGTAAATTGTCGCAAAACATTGATCAAGTGCTGCTGATCATAGCAATATCTTTCATTTATAAGTGCTGTTATAAAAGGAAAGTAATTCCCTTGTAGTATTTCTTGTGTTATTTTCAGAAAAATTGAACTCTGTGGACTTCCCCTCTGCCCTCAGAAAATGAAAAAAATAAGGTGGCTACCGGGTTCAATTTCGCTTGCAGTTCCGTGTTCTGTGCAAAGAATTATCGTTCCAAGTAAAAGAAATGAAGAATACCGAACTGATTATTGTGTGAAAAATTACCTATAATCCTTGTGATAAAACTGACACTCTGATCGATTTAACTGTGATAGTTTGAGATTCATTCGAGGAACTCAAATTGCGATGTAAAGGAACAGTTTTTCCTCTCTTTATTATTAATAACTTTCATAGCTTAATCAGCTGCGGTAATTTCAAATGCTTGTTATCATCTTGTAAATGTTAAAATAATGCAATTTAACTGAGTGAGAAGTTTGGCTAAGAAATTGTATGGTATGCGGTGAATATCGAAGGCGAAAGATGAATGTTAGCAATCCCCTGCAAACTGGTCACTAACAAAATAAAAATTGAATTACATTTCAGAATTACTTAATATTTTTCCCATGAAAACTACCATGTTAATCCTCCGACGCAAATAAATGAGAAAGAAGGGTAATCAAATCACCAAGAAGAAGTACTTCATGTAATCAAATCACCATCCTTATTTTTTGTTAATTATTTATACTGAAAGAAATAGAGAAAAATTATTTATTCTGAACTCAGTTATATACAAAGCATGGTACAATCGGGTTTTCAAGCACTTAGACTGCAGCCTTAAAATTAAGGGTGGAAGTCGAATTGAAACTATTAAATGTGATTCTTAATTCGGAAATAAAGTTCAAAAGTTGAAATTACCCAAAGTCATCTCGTAATTTTAGGGATATCGCTCAAAATACAAAACCTACGGTTTACAAATTTCCATTATAACCTTAATTTTATGATGCATAAAATCGTTGAACTTGTTACGAATTGAGCAGAATGAAACATTTATAATTCAAATTAGAGTTGTGGTACGACAGGACGATTTGTGCCATCTCGTTCCTGCGAAACGCACATTAACGGTGTGATGAGAGTTCACACTTGTACTGTGTGAACTTATGCTGTAAGAGAGAAAGACAGAATCATTGAATCCGAAAACATGTGGTCCACGTGATACTAGAGGTGGTAAATCATGTGGAAATAATTGAACAAGAATTCACTGACATAAGGGATAATGCAAATGATATTAACTCTTTAAACAATGATTTCTAATTTGATATTTGATGGCCCGTGCCCACTGCAATGTGATGAAAAATCTATGAAGTTTAAATTACCGAACAAATTCGCTAAATAATTCGTCATACATGGAAAAACCGAAAGCCACATTAAAAGCCAAGCCATTAAAATCAGGACATACTGCTGGGCAGGTCTGTTGTGTCTGTTGATACATAGAGTGAAATATCGATGATTTAGAGGACGTAGAGCTGTGCATTATTAAATAATAATAATGTCCCACATCGTAATTCCTGCGCAGTGCTACGAACATTGCCACACCTTAACAATGGTACTTGTTAGAACAAATTATGGTAAAAGAACCGAGTAGCAAATAATGGAGGGTATAAACGAAAAAAAGACTGCATTTCACTAGGCTCAAACACAATCAGGAATCGATATTTTACAATAGAGGTGTATCATTACGAATCTATAAAGATTCTACATTCACACTTTTGCACTACGTTAACTAGCATTGCTACGATAGCTCCGTACTCGCTCTGTGCAAGCCAGTGTCAATTGCCGTAGAAAACTACTTGCTCTATTGAGCAAAAGTCTTTCTGCAGAGCCGAGAAAACTCGATGCTAGAACTTCAGCGGTCAATCCCTCCATTGAAAGAAGCTGAAACCCTGCATAAATTTTGTATCGATATTCATCGATATACATTGTAACGGAGAAGTTTAAAAATAAAGTAATCGAGTTAATTTTTAACAAATTTTACTTAAAATCGATATATTGTGAATGAATTGACTTACAACGGAACGTCAGTAATTATAATGTGTCGAAATTAAATTGCAGTATTCATGCGGCAGGTCTATTAAAATTAGACATCGAGTGCGTCCTTGCAGGTATTAGGTTCTTGCGGTGCGCATTACTAAGAGATAAATCACATTTCCAAATACAAATTTTATGAGTAACAAAGTAATCCTTGCGTTCAAATTTTTCAGAGTGTCTTGTTCAGATTTACATGAAGCAAACTTTAGAAACAATATGGCGTCTACCCTAAGTGTATCAAACGAATCTCGACCTTCGTGACGAGTATTACGTTCGTGTTGTTGAGTATGAGTACAACAGAGAAACTATATCAGCCTTTCACCTATCAATAAATTCAAGATAGGTCTAAAAAGAGCGCTGAAAAAGTTGCGATCTATCTGAGACACGATCAGGCTAAGATCCATTCAAATCCTAAGATCCGTCTTCGAAGAGCAGAACATCTCGGAGCTCACAAAGAAACGGTTTAGCATAAGTGCGTGAGACGCTGTCCCGTGCAGTGAAGTGTGCCCAGCTCCTGAACCTGGACGCTGCGAGGTACGTGTGGAAAGGCAGCCTTGAAGCCAAGTTTTCTATTTCCAGCACAGGGACATATCATGAACAGTAGATGGGGGACACATAAAATTATGAATACAGCTGAATCTAACTAACTATGCCATGCGATTCAACTCTATCCTATTTGGGTACTGTCGATTATACTGTGCTATTATTTGACAATGCTCAGACGCAAGGAGAATAAACAACTTCTAAGACAAATGGAAAATTCATCATTTATAAGAATAATCCATAAACATCCCCAGTCGTGAGCCCAATACTAAAGTAAGCAACTTCCAGGAAATTTTGCTCAAAAATGGAATTCATGAGCTAGCACCGGAAAACTAAACAAAATTTTAAAAGCGCTTGCCAAAAAACATATAGAAGTATGAAAACAGGCTCACTCAGGTGTTTTTGCCACTTTTTTACTTCATTTTCTTATGTCAGTTGCTGCAGTGGCCATGACGTGATGCACGAAGAAGAGAAATAATGATCTGGACGATCTAATGCTTCAGAATAATAAATTTCCGAAAACAAAATCGCAATATACTCAATTTTCATTCTACAATATCGACATATTCTGTTAGCTTCGAAATTAAAAACATCTGCACACGTGTTCTTTCTCCGATAAGCAATACTTACTTTTCAATCTGACTATCGAACAGTCACAGTCGTACCACGATTCATATTTGCTTCACTTTCATAATATTGATATTTCAGTGATAATGCTGATTATCAGAGAATTCATTGGAAATTCTGTTTCATTTAGCAATTTTTTTGCACGAAAATTTAACCCGTACATGGTTGTCTAATGGGTAAAGAACGTTTTCGATACAGGGAGATATCTATTTAGGAATTGCTAATGGGGTCTAAATTTTTCGTTGCTGACGAAATTGGCTCATTGAAAAATTGGAAAAAAAATTTCTCGATAATCTCCCCTGAGGAACTAACTTAGAGCCGTCCGACTAATTTGTGTAAATTTCACATGGATTCCTAGTTGAATTACTCAAAAAATAAATAAATAAAAGCGAAAATGGATTTAATTGAAGACCTTAACGTAGAAGTTGACTCAATAATTATTTTACTCACTTCATAGTACAATAATCAACAATATTAATCACTAATTTTACGTGATTTCGTTCCACATTGTTTTAAGGAGATTATTTTCCTTGCCTTTTTTTGACGGGAATATTTTCGCTACAACTCCCATCACCTTTGTTATGCTTTCTAGCTTGCGAGATGAATCCTTTGAGTGTTGTTGATAGCACTTTTGTCATTCCGACTTCTTTAGGGAGAATATTTTTCTTGATATAATTATTTACTCGAGTTGTTCATCAATTCTGGTTCAAAACTGTTATTCTCCTCTTACGCTCTGACTCAATTACACATATTTATATTCCCCAAAAAATGTGACTTATGTCATTAATGGCTTTTTGTTTTCACATTATTTTGGTTTGTTTTCACATTATTTTGCCGAAATCTGAAAATTTAGTCTGACGTTTTTAAGTCTTTCTTCATTCTGGGACAACGGTATCACAATTCTTCATTAAGCATATACGCGTACATTATAAATGTTTACGTTATAACGAACTTCCTGATTACGTTTGGCAATAAAATACATTCGAATGCCTTTTTCTACATTCACGTAGAAATAAATCGGTTTCAGGTTTCTCTGACAAGGAATGGAATAATCTAAGACATACAACGCTTGACCTTATTTTACTTTAACTATACGATAAAGTATAACTACTACCTGTGCTCTGAGACCACCTCATATGCGCAACGCAGTTGGTAGTCGTCGAAGGAAAAACATCCAGAAATAAGCTATTGCTCTCACAGTCATCGATATTCGCACGCATGCATCAGAACGTTCGTGCCAACGCAAGGAAGCGGAGTTTTTACAAAACTGGGATCGTATCTTTTGCTCAACTTTTCTTATCGTCAGTAATTTTCAAATTGGGACATCAAATCAGTAGTTTTAAATGCCGGGGATTCTCCGACATGTATATGTTACACGATTTTTGAGCGTGTTCAAGATACCATCAGAGACTATGCTTTTCGATTGTTGGTTCCAGATTCCACTAATTTAAACCAGAAAGAAATTCAGGGCAAAGGATGCTCTGAATATTTTTTCTGGTTCCAGATCCCACTAATTTAAACCAGGGAGAAATTCAGGGGACAAGATGCTCTGAATATTTTTTTTGCACGTTTAAGGCCGTTTATTCCTGTTAATTTTATTTATTGTCCTTTTCGAAGAGCTCTTTTAAATCAACGTCGTTGAAGCCATTAAGAAGCTTGTAGGTCATGAGAAATTGACCGAGCAGTATTCTTTGTTCAAGCTAGGTTACTTTCAGCCGTTGAAGGAGCAGTCCGTAGCTGAGACTCCGAAAATAAGGGATCAGTTATTTGTTTTGCGCCGAATTTCTCGATTTTATTGCTGTCTCGTAAGTATGATGGGAGACCAGAGTTGTATTACATATTCCAGATGTGATCGAGCTAGTGTTTTATGGAAAGGTAGTAATCGTAGAATTATGGCTTTGAACTTACAGTTAAAGCTCCACGCGATGGAACCGAGAGTTCTACTCACACTCTTGGTTCTTTTTCTACTTATTTTTCGTGCTTAAGGTTTTTTGGGATTATAAAGATGAAATCTTTTTATAGTTCTACTTCTTCGATAGGTCTTTCGCTCATAGAGCAACGAAAAATCCAATTACTGGTTTCACAGCGCATCCATATACATGTGTCAATGTTGCATCGCATTTGCCAGGTTTTGGTCAATTGGGGTAGGCGATTGAGGTCTGTTTGGAGGGTTATTCTGTCCCGTTCACTGAAAGCTCTAGGATAGAAGTTCGTGTCGCCCGCAAACTTGCTGATTTTACTGACGATTCCGAAGACATGATCACTGACGGAACTTGAAATCAGATAGCAAAAATTTGAATCAGATGGCAAAGAGTAAATTAATAAACTAGTTTATAGCACTGGCAGAAAGGTTAATTTGCGCAAGTGATTTACGGCGTCGGCGAAGAGACCAGCCAGGCCCCATGCAAAGAGAACCTCTTTCTTCTGGGTCTGTTCTCTCCCTGCCTGACTCGCAAGCCTTCTAGAGTGGAAGAGACGCGGCCGGCCATCGCATAAAGTTGATCGTAAGCTCAAATATTTACTTCCTAATTCAAATTCAAGAATCAGGGGTTTGACAATACGAAACAACAGATCCAGCTATTATAGAATGGACACGACCTAAGAGATTTGAGCTCGAACATCGTCTTCTGATCTGTCAACGAATTCCTTTAGTCTGAGATAGACGCTCGGTTCAGCCATTTGATAGTATAATCGCTCTGAAAATAGGATCCACTCAGGGATTGAATGAGTTATCTGAACTTCACTGAGGGATTCAAATTACTCTCCTAATACTGCAAAAAATTCCACAGTCAACCTGCGTTTTCTGAATCCATACTGGGTGTCCAGTAATATATCATGAGCTTGTAGATAAGCTCTCGGACAAGAAATTAGTCACATAATATTTTTTTAGCTCAAGGGTGTGGTTTTTCGCGAGCTTTTCAAGAATTGCAATTTTCGGATGCGTCGGGCTAGAACTGTCATTTATTGGCATTAGTCATTCAGGATATGGCAGGCATTCAAATTGGCCATCTAATTCCTCAGACGTGTTCCTAATAGGAAATTTGTGGAGCCATCTGGAACGACAAGTTAGACATAGAGAAGGTCCACGTACTGTGGCCGTACTGAGAGATCAGTTCATGCAAAAGGGGTTAAAAATCGACCAGGTACAGCTTAAAACATTTGTAAACTCAAGGCCATTATTTGTGCTCATGGAGTTCCTACACCGTATTAGTAGCAGGTGACTAATTTTTTGTCCGGAAGGGCTTATATTGTGATCCACACTTTCTTTGATCATTCCATTGTTTTACTGATAACTGGCGTGAGGCTGATTGGGCATTAGTTATGGGAAGCTTGTTTGTTCTCTATGTCGAAAATGGGAGTTTTTTAAAGAATCCACAGCAACCTTGGAATGGAAAACGTGAATTAGCAAGACAATTAACTTGAGGTAACATATGAATCTTTTATTCAGCAGATTAAGACGTGTTATCCCTGACAACTCGCATCGCTTAAGGCAGGACTCGGTGTGTTTAGCGGAAGTGCACGCTTCTTAGAAATCGATTTTGCCTCCTCTGGTACATGAACATCGACGCAGGAAACCGTAATCTGCACAAAACTCTTAAGCTACGCAAAAATACTCAGAAAAATTGAGAAAGAAGTTGATTCCCCATAATTTTTTCTAATTCCAAGAGTTTGAACTCATAATTAATCAACTTCGACGTTCATTGTGCCAACATCAATTGTCATAGTGAGACCTGAATTTCTTCAGAAAAGATGCATACCTGGTAAAAAATTTACCGTAAATTAATTCCAGAAATTCCATAAAAAGATTTTAGCCTAGCTAGGCTGGTTGAATCAAATTAAGCTACCGTGACCTTCCCTATTTTTCAGCAATGAACTACTCTCATTTAAAAATTATTCCAAATGTACGCGTAAGCTACCGTTAAGCTTTTACACACCTTAAACTCACGCTATTTTACTGCTCATTGGGCAGTACTATATAGAATTGTTAGTTTTTCTCTCCCTCAGCCTCGCTGGTGTAATAGATAGCCTAGACGTAGCCATGGCACGAAGATTGCTAGAAAAAAGTTAGAAAAGCTTCACTCGAGGATGCATTTCGTGAAGGCCAGAACACCAAATGCGTGACTCACAGAAATGGATAACATGGAACTGTTCCACGTTGCTGGGTAGTTGTCAAGGCGCACGTGACGGGCCCCAACACACGTGTCCTGGCGCACGTGTCGGGCCCCAACACACGT